>JAUJYZ010001280.1:412500-701078 GCA_033675265.1 Actinostola sp. cb2023 | reverse complement strand
GTGTATATATGGTCAAAAAAATTTAATTTTGGAAATCGATTCTTTATGAAGTAAATAATGGGGTGGTGTAGTAGTTTCCTGGTTGTGAGTTATAGAGGTTTGAAATCTCAATATGCTAATTTGGTGACGTCAATTTGTCATAACTTATTTATATTTTTTCAAGTAGTGCTTTTTTTCTGAAATAGGAAAACATGTTTATAAACCCATTTCTGTAAACTGTGAAAATATATTGCAAGTTTATAAATGCCAGTAATTTGCACAAATTAAGGCGATTTTGTTTAATAAATGAAGACTGAATTTACGTCATCTGATTTGCATATTGAGAATTCAAACCTCTGTAACTCACACGTGCGAAGCCCAAACCAAGAAACTACTACACCACCCCATTATTTACTTCATAAAGAATCGATTTCCAAAATAAAAAATTTGGGCCTTATATACGTACACTTTAACATAACACTATTTGCCTATTAAATTGCCACACCAGTTATGTTCCTCAGTAATTGTTTGTGGCTGTCAGAAAGATAGGGAATCAGATCATCTGGTATGTTAACTAGTCCTGGAATAAAAAACTGATGACAAGCAGTTACACAATTCGGGTTCAGATGAAAGTACACATTTGATACTTCGGCACTTTTTCGTACTTGTTTTATCTGTGTGTCGTAGTATGAACGTTTATATCTCCACTGACAATTACTAAGTCTTGTGGTTCACAAGGGAACTTCCCACCAGGCTTTAGATCTTCGCCGCAACCATAGCATACTTTTACTGACTGCAGTATTGATTCCGACTCAGTGGGGGAGGGTGGGGAACAATGGTGCACTTACTCGGGCTAAAATGTATTAAAACACGTTTTAATCGGTATTTTTTAGAGAAAATGTCACTTTATCACTGTGGTTTGCCTGTGTTGAGATGCAAGAGTATACGGCATTGTGAGAACTGAATGTAATGGCGCTGGTATCAACTCGCAGTTCCGCGCGCAGAAATTGAAAACATAATGAATCACGTGACTTTATTGTAGTATTGTAGTCTTTTCATCTGGACAACCTTTTTGAGAATGACTGTATAATAATCGATGGTCGGGATAAAAATATAATGATATAATTTTTACGTTCCTGAGCATTAATGTGACGGAGACGTGACTCGTAACGCTACAAAAATACTGATAAATTCCGCGAAATTTGTATATTGTATATTATTATTTTTATTATGTAAATGTAAAAACAAATGTAGTCTTTTAATTATATAGCGCAATTCCTATGCGGATAGTCCGATTTCGAATGTCAAGACAGAACGCACTTTGTTTGGTTAGGTTGATCTGTTCTTTTCTCAGTTATTAAAAACAAAATTATCCAGTCATTTAAAGAAGCATAATCAGGTCAGTTTGACTGACTATATCTTTTACAGATCAAGTAATAAAGTTTATTAAAAAAATTCTTGAATAGCAAATATATAAATATTTGAGAAACTCAAGCTTACAATAAATACAATAATAATTATTTACAATAATCTTATGTAAAGTATTAATTACTTAATATTAATTAAGATATTGACATTAAAATTATGCGAATTAAGGTGATGCGTCCCATGATCTTATTGCAAAAGGGATAAAACTGTTTTGGAAACGTTTAGTGCGGCATTTGAAAAGTGGAATGGTTCTTGGGTGTCTTAATGAATAGATGTTCTCCACTGGAGGTGGCAGGATGTCATGAATTATATCATTATGTCGCATCACTGACTTATAAAAATAAAAAATAAAAAAAAAGTGTATACTAAGAGCATATTTCGTTCATGGTCCTTTGCTGTTTATCAAAATAATAATAATCGGTACCCACGACCCACGACCCACGACATGGTACCCACGACCCACGACTTGGTACTCACGACCCACGACTTGGTACCCACGACCCACGACCCACGACAGTTAGTTACTCCCCATTCAAACAGTCGGCTGGAACTTGTTTTTTCGCTACCCGTCAATCAAATTTCAAAAACTCAAACGAATTCAAAACTAAATATATTCTTCGACCAAATGATCCATAATTTAGCTCAAAATCATATTTGGTTTCCATTTGGTGGATCTTCTGACTTATATTTTTAAGTTTACTGATTTTTTTATGTCGATTGACGGCAGCGAAAATCCAAGTTCCAGCCGACTGTTTGCATGTCTGAGTTCGCATAATACTGAGAATCGCAGTAATGGCAAAAAATAAAAAGTTTTTGAAAGGAAAAAACCAAGGTAAGGTTGAGTATTTTATAATTCTACAAGTCAAGAGCGCGGGCATGGTAACTAAAGCTAAAAATAGCTTCGATCTAAAAATAGAATTAACGGGGCACATGATGGGGTACCAGGGATTCCTTCTCTTACCTCATTTTCTCTTGTGTAAGCTAACTAATTGAGACACATTAATAAAGTTTATTATTATTACTTAGGCTTCCTGTGCAGACCTGCCAACTCTCCCGGATTATCCGGGAGTCTCCAGATTTTGGACCTCAACTCCCGGTCTCCCGGTTTGAAGACAAAATCTTCCGGCTAAACACGAAACGACGACGATCTCCCGGTTTGAAGACAAAATCTCCCGGCTAAACACGTCACGACCACGATTTACGGTGAAATTGCGTAATACAACGTAACGATTGTGTTGCAATACAGGAATACGATGTGAAAACTTAAAGGGGCACTGTCACGACGCGCGCATGCGTCAATTTAAATGATATTCAGCGATTTTAATGATATGCAAAGGTCAACGAAACAGAGAGAATCGCGCTAGTAAATTTCAATGTTGTGTTTTGAAAGTGTTTTTTACGATCAAGTTTTCGCAGAATGCTTCCAAGTTATTCAGGATATACAACCATTACAGCGTGTGACCTAAATATTTCATGAAATAAGTACTTATTATAGCGACTTCTGGTGAAGGAACGGCGAAAAAATAGCAGACAATCCGAGGTGACAACTCAGGTCTCATGATCAGATGTAGTTATTCACATTTCACATCGCTAAAAACCAAGTTCGTATTACTTCTTTGCTTCAAAAAAGACTAACGAAGATGTACATGTCACTACTGTATAAGGTACTCGTGTTTTCTTAAATTGTAAGAGTACAAAAGAGTGCAAAAAGATCTGCACAATATAATTCCCGTGTGAAAAGTATGAAGGTCAATCTTAACTGAGTTCTCTTTGTCGTTGTCACCACAGGTAGCCCAAGCGCAGCATTTGTATAAGAGAATGTATGGGAATTATTCAATGGTGTATTTTCAGCGTAAATATTGAATAAATGTTACTGTAACTTACTATGTGTCTTGAAGTAGTTCCTGCCAATGTCTGGAGCGAGTTTCAGAATTTTTCGGATTTTTTTCCCTCCCCTTACACAGAAGATGAGTGTAAGGGGAGGGAAAAAAATCCGAAAAATTCTGAAACTCGCTCCAGACATTGGCAGGAACTACTTCAAGACACATAGTAAGTTACAGTAACATTTATTCAATATTTACGCTGAAAATACACCATTGAATAATTCCCATACATTCTCTTATACAAATGCTGCGCTTGGGCTACCTGTGTTGTCACTAGTTCTAAACCTCACGCAGAAATAAAAACTCATACAATGTGACAGTTGTTTGCAATAGCTTCAGTTCATATGCCAAAGGAATACCTTATGATGTATACAACTGAGTTCTTTTTAAGAACATAATAATTCGAGTGAATATAAGTCAATGAACGCGTTGTCAAACATTGTTGTTGTCGTTCGGAATACTTTCCTACCTCCTTTGGTACTCCAGAGCTGTTAAAGAGAAGTATAGCGAACTCAGAATCTGTAGTATAACCGTATTCTATCTTTCCAGTAAACCAAAACTTATAAACCTGTCGCCTGAACACATTCGTTGTCAACCACTACATCCCGGCGGCCGCCATGAGAAGCCATCGCCATCGCTCTCGCCGATTAAATAAAAAGCGTATAAAATTGGACTTCAAACCAAAAATAACTACCTACAACTACGAAACAACAATCAGTCTAAGTACTGAATAAGTATAATCTTCTAGAGTGCAAGGATTACAATGATATCATTCGATATATTAACACACTGAATTTGAATTTTCCTCGGGTCTCTTGAAAGCGTTGGTCAACGATTTCAAGCTTGAAGCCAAGATTCGCGCATGCGCGTGTCATGACAGTGCCCCTTTAACCGCCTTATCTCGCATTCTCCTAATGGGGGGGGGGGGGGGGGGGGGGGGGGGGGGGTTCGGAAATTTCCAGAGCCGTCCGCCATTTTGTTTTTGGCATGAAAGCACGCTACTTTAGCCTACTCGTCCAGCCTCCAGATTTGATGAGGTTCCAGGGGGTTGGCAGTGGAACGCCCAAGTCTAAGATTACAGACGGTTATTCTTTTTTTTCTACGCCAAATGTGCAAGTGGTCACCATAGCGCATGCGCATGCTAATCTTCTCTGTATCGTTCCAATTTTTGAGTATACAGAAGTTGTGGTCAGCAGCTTATCAACGAAATTCAAGATGGCAGACGTACGTAACGATAAATCAAATCACCAGCAGCATTCAAAAATGATTTTGCCGTGCATGCTCCCTTGCTCGAGCCAGTCGAGTCGTTCATTAATACTGCTTAGTAAATATGCAAATATCCTAGAGAATACTTTTTGGCCTTGCAATTCTGTCTGAAAGTGTATTTCTAACAGATGTCTGTGGCTTAGTAAGAACTCGATCGTAATTTTATTGAGTTTGTGAAATCGTTTCTTGCAAGGTAATCGAAATGTGCTTCGCCAGCTTGTCAGCTAGGAGCGTGAGTGTTGAAGCTAATTACGTATGTATGCTCTACACGTAACGAGTGACTTAAATTCTGCAAGTAATACATGTAGGCTAAAACTACTTCTGTATGATGATACAAGCTATTAGGTTTCACATTTAAAATCTATCAAAACAGCTTTATTAAGAAGCCCAAGTTCACGCTAGTAGAGCGTCTAGTTATTATTATTATTAGCTGAGTCGTATCGAACTGCACGCCGGGAAAATAACCTGGATTTTCAGTTGAAAGCACGACTACGAAGCTTATCCAAATCGGCCAAAAACTTGGAGACTCGAGCACAATCAAGATTACATACATGTACATGCTGACTTGAAGATGAATTGAACTTGAATTACTCGGGCCCTTCCGAAGGAAGCCCGAGTAATAAAATGGGGATTCTTTTTTGTTTGTTTGTTTGTTTGTCAGTTTGTTTGGTCACGGAATGAAGAAAAAATGCGAAGAATGAAGAAAGAATGCGATGTAGTATTTGATCGTATCGAGTTTCAAGATTACTCAGCAGATAAGGGAAAACAAACGACACACAGGACTCAAGTGGACTTGAATCTTAGTTTTGAAAGCAGCTGTAGATCTTCAAGCTATTAAAGGTCAGGATTCTAGTTCATCGTTCGACGACTAGAAGTGGTAGAAGGACTAGAAGCTCGTGCTGGATCGAGAGAGAACAAGTCATTTTTTAGCAGATAAGGGAAAACAAACGACACACAGGACTCAAGTAGACTTGAATCTTAGTTTTGAAAGCAGCTGTAGATCTTCAAGCTATTAAAGGTCAGGATTCTAGTTCATCGTTCGACGACTAGAAGTGGTAGAAGGACTAGAAGCTCGTGCTGGATCGAGAGAGAACAAGTCATTTTTTAGCAGATAAGGGAAAACAAACGACACACAGGACTCAAGTGGACTTGAATCTTAGTTTTGAAAGCAGCTGTAGATCTTCAAGCTATTAAAGGTCAGGATTCTAGTTCATCGTTCGACGACTAGAAGTGGTAGAAGGACTAGAAGCTCGTGCTGGATCGAGCTGGAGAGAACAAGTCATCTTGTTATAATTAAGCTCACGACCAGCGATGTAACTACATCTATTGACAGAAAGCTATATGTACAGAAGTCATGCAAACAGTCGAGACTGAAAAGCAAATGAAATGAACTCAAAAACTATCATGACCTCGCTATGCCATGTTTGTTGCTAATTGTAATAGTACAGTTATGTCCTTGAGTATTTATAATTAAACTCACGACCACTGAGCGATGTATAACTACATCTATCAGTGACAGAAAGCTATACATGTATGTACACTTTTTGTGTGTGTGAGAGTACAGTGTCCCCCAATTAGTGCGCAAGTGCTAGAACACATTGGACACTTAAAGGCGGACTAGTACGTAAATCGTTCAAAGTTTGATTTAGCTGAAACTTCACTGAAATAATCTCAAAGACCCATACAATCACTGGTTCGTTTTTTTCTCAAAAATTTCAATGGGAAGTAATACATTTTTATGAATCTTTAGAAGTGTCAGTGACGTCACTTACTCAACCCAAACAATCATCACGGCTTCGCTCCATACATTTCTTCATGTTTGATGTCTTGAATTATTTTATTTCTATGAAGCTAAACGTTTGTGTGAATGAGTTTTCTTACCTTATATGTGCTTAGGATTGATTGCTTGACTAGTTTTATTCAGTGCAGAGCTGTTATCTGAACAAACCGTTGAGATATTTTGATAACAAAATACAAAGAAATGTGTGGAGCTGAGTTTGGGTTGAGTAAGTGACGTCACTGACACCTCTAAAGATTCATAAAAATGTCATACTTCCCATTGGAATTTTTGAGAAAAAAATTAACCAGTGATTGTATGGGTCTTTGAGATTATTTCAGTGAAGTTTCAGCTAAATCAAATTTTGAACGAGTTACGTACTAGTCCCCCTTTAAATAAACTCAAAACAGGTCAGTGAACGGCAAAAATACAATCGAAATCAAAACTTCCTTAGATTTTAGGGATCTATTACAGAAGAAGACGCTCAATGAACGTATAGTCGGGCATTATGACAATGACAGTTGCGCGACGAGGGACTCGTCGAGGTACGTCTGTAGTACGTATTTAAACGTACTTGAGGTCACTTGAGGTTGCATATTCACGGTCGCCAAAAACAGATCGAATAGTTTCCGAACTCCTATCGAACTAAATCCGAAAGTATGATTCGCTCAAACGTGTCAAATAGTTTCCGGGCGTATATCGAACTCAACTGGACATCGGAAAAGATTTGCCTACAAATTGGAACATTTGGTCTTTTCGGCCCTAGCCCCTGCGAATCCCTTCGAATTCTTATTCTTCTTTTTTTCCTGTCAGTTTCTGATTGTTTTTCACTTCGGTATATTAATATTATATATATAATATGCAATATGTACTTCAGTTTAATTTATATTTTCGCTTGACCCCCTCCCCTCCCCCTCCACGAAATCCCCAAATCAGTCATAGATTATTGCTTTTATAATTTCATGCCGTGATTAGATCTGATTAATACATCGACATATATAACACTTACTTGATACATTAATTGTGCATGGAAAAAGGGTTCACCACTGCTTTGCATTGAGTATTTCCACCCGCTATCAGGTCCCTCAGATTCATCAGTTTTGTTTGTGCAACGGCGAAGGCACAAGCTGTTATCAATAGTCATACTAACAACACCAGAGAAGCCTGACACATCATATTTTTGAATGCCCAGCAGTTTACATCGAGTCAAAATAATACAATGATCAATAGATATAAATACTAGGAAGAGCTTCGAGGCTGTTGTGTATATACTCTGTATGGGACTCTATAAAAACTGGCCGAAATACGGTGCGAAAATTTTACGGACTAACATGTATTTGGTAGTCCATAAAAGCGCGGGCTATGCTAATCCGTAGTTAATTTCGTGACTAGGCCTGTGTAGTTTCAATAAAAGCTATTTATGTGGGCTGACAGGCCAGTTTGAGGTCATGTCACGCCAATTCTCTTGTAAGGTAGACCCATTCAACTAAAAAAATACGGTACTTTTTTGCATCGAATTTCAATTATAACCAAATAATATGGTCCACGAAAGATCAAAACAACTAAATCCGTCGTTAACTTTTTAGTTATATGCATTTATACGAGGAAAATTGCAAAAAACCTTGAATTTGAGTCCATGTTTGTATGTACTAGAATGTGGGGGCGTGCCAGAGAAATTCTAGCTGACTACTTGTGACAAATCTTTCCCGATGGTTCCAAGTACGTGCTAGGAAAAACGAATCGGATATCTTTATCCGATGCTCACCGACACATATACATTAAACATAGTCTCCCTCGTCACGCAACTGTCAGTCATTGTCATGTCCCTCCTCACGCAACTGACATTGTCCTTGTCATAATGCCCGAGTGTACGCTCATTGAGCGTCTTGTTGCATTTGTGTATTGATTTTCATTATTTATTGGTTTTTATTATTTTAAAACAAGTTTACCGTTGTGTGTTGTTGCTGTGCTATGTCTCTTTGAATTCAGGCGAAAACAACTCGAAATCATGCAGCTGATCCCGGAAACATAAAAAATACGCCTCAACCCTCAAATAACAATCAATCTATATTTGTAGTTCAAAGAGGGAAATATAAAACATACAGCATTGATCACGAAAGTACGGTGGCCCGTTAGGGCCATCACACACCATTTTTTTTAAATGCACTGATGCTACTTTTTTGTCACTTTTTTGCTACTTTTTTGTCACTTTTTTTGCTACTTTTTCGTCACTTTTTTGCGACTTTTTTGTGACATTTTTGTGACTTTTTTTGCTACTTTTTCGTCACTTTGTTGCGACTTTTTTGTCACTTTTTTGCACAACTGTTTTGTCACTTTTTTCCTACTTTTTTGTCACTTTATGCTATTTGGTCACGTGACAGTAGATCATGTGATTATTTCAGAGTAAACCACAAGCAGCCCAACCATCGCTTTTGAGTTTTTGCGTCTTTTTTTTGATGGGTTTCCTGTGGTAGAGCGCGCGCGCAATACGTATTATGATGGGTTTCCTGTGTTGAGTAATGTCATATGTTGGGATCCCTGTGTGCATCCTGCGGGACGCGCCCGCAGCAATGTGTACATATTCGAAGCTTATAGAGTGACTCCAATAAACCTGGGCATTACTAACTACACCAATACACACTATTAGACACTCACTCTTTTGTTGTCTTTTGTTACTTTGCATCTAATATACACTGACAGCTTATTAGTAGTGCCCAGGTTTATTGGAATCATTCTATTCGAATTTATTGAAACAGATTGCTGCGGGCGCGTCCCGCAGGATGCACACAGGGATCCCAACATATGACATTACTCAACACAGGGAACCCATCATATATACGTATTGCGCACGCGCTCTACCACAGGAAACCCATAAAAAAGACACAAATATCATTTTATTGAATTATGTAGCCTCAAAAGCAATGGTTGGGCTGCCTGTGAGTAAACATGGCGGAGCACGATGTTAATGAGGTAAGTCAATTTACTTGTCTTGCTATGCTCTATTATTGGCTGGAAAATAGCGTAATATTTGGTGCTGTTTACTCGTTTTTAACACGCGCGCATTTCACTTTCTATTAGAAACGATGTTGAAACAACTAGTTATATACAGCTAATTCAGAAAACGTTGTCGGCGATCGACTTCAAGCCTACGCGACTAGACCGAAAAGGAGTATGGGTAAATATCAATGCTTCTATAAATACACTATCAAAAAGGAACGTCTCTCACGGAATATGAATCATTTCACAAATAGAAGATGGCTTTCTATGTTCTATACAAAAATGATGCACGCCATTGTCACCAAATACGAAAAGCATGCAAGCCGATTATCATATTTACCCATACTCCCTTTCGGTCTAGTCGCGTAGGCTTGAAGTCGATCGTCGACAACGTTTTCTGAATTAGCTGTATATAAGTTCTCGTTTGCATGCCTCAGCATGTTTTTAAAAAGAGTAGCGATGTATAATAATATGCATCCCCGGGGTGCCATTAAAGCTTATAATAGCGCCGTTGAAAATGAGTAACTGACAGTACCAAATATTACAAGGAATTGATAAACTATTATTATTATTATTATTATTAAACAAGACTTAATGAATATATTTAATACAAAATTACGCTATTTTCCAGCCAATAATAGAGCAAAACAAGACAATAAATTGACTTATCTCATTCACATCGTGCTGCGCCATGTTTACTCTGAAGTAATGACATTAACTACTGTCATGCACGTGACCAAGTAGCATAAAGTGACAAAAAAGTAGCAAAAAAGTAGCAAAAAAGTAGCAAAAAAGTGGAGGGAAAAATGACAAAAAAATGGCAAAAAAGTGACAAAAAAGTGACAAAAAAGTAGCAAAAAAGTAGCAAAAAAGTGACAAAAAAGTGTCAAGAAAGTGACAAAAATGTGAAAAAAGTGACAAAATAGTAGCATCAGTGCATTTCAAAAAATAGTGTGTGACGAAAGATAACTGCAAAGACGTGCTGGTTCCATGCTCAAACATGCCCTAATGTCTTCTTCAAGGGCTCAAGGCGTTCCTCGTCAGTCACATACCGAAAATCCACGAGTTCACCATTGGGTGCCTTTGATTAGCCCCGTCACGTAACGCTCCCGGCCCAGCGGCGCGTGACGAACCTAAAAACGGCTGGGTAAGTAAACTGTTGCATAATTAATAGTGACCTAGTTAGTGCATATCTGAAAGCCGAAATGATCCCCAATTAGTACCTGAAATGATCCCGGTTTAATTCAGAGAATGGACCAATGGATGGAAGAGCAATGGTTATGTCCAAGCAACAAAAAAAGTGTTGTAACCCATTTTAAGTTGATGCTAAAAACGTGTATTTGCAAGAGAGTATAGATGATAGCTAATTGTATAATCGTTGTCGGGTTGAAAATCATAAATCATAGAAGCTGAGACCGCAAGGATGGATGGGAAATCAATTCATGAGCTACATTACATACAGATATATTCAATGTTCTCGTAGTTTTGAAGGTATATGAGCTATTTAACTAAGATCCTACAAGTCTGGATAAAAAAGTCGATGATTTGACAGTGTTATTTGAGAGTTTTAATTTCCCAGAATTCCTTTTGGTCATAGCTTTCATGATTTTCAACCCGACAACGATTATGCAATTAGCTATATACATGTATATTTAGTACAAGTAGCATGCCAACCACTGCTAGTATAGTACTTTTCATGCGCCTTGGATTGGTTAGTCAATCTCGGTACATGGCTGGGTTCTCGACAGGCAAGTTTAATTGTAGGATCAAACAAACTGCCCTCTCTCTCCCTCTATAACTGGATTGCGGCATTAGGGAAGGTTCAGTTCCTTTATTATGGAAAGATGCTGACATTATGCCGCTGGCAAAGATTCACACTAGCTGAGCTGTGTCAGAAGTGTAAAGAGTGCTTATGACCCGGGGGGGTACTCCCTTTGTCCAAGTGGTAGGGGTGATCGGCGGCCCTTTTAGGGTTGAAAATATTTACTGTGTGTACCTTTTAGGGTTCTGACACAAAAGTCAGTTACGTAACTCGAGTCCGTACCTTTTAGGGTCAATTGAACAGAAGAAAGATATTGTCCAGTCACTGATTAACGATATCAGCACCATCACTTTTTCCGGCACCATATATGGCCGTACCTTTTAGGGGTCGAAATGAGCATGGCTTCAACAGCTCTTGTAATTTATGCGTACCTTTTAGGGTCGTTTTCAAAACCGACCGCCGATCACCCCTACCACTTGGACAAAGGGAGTACCCCCCCCCCCCCCCCCCCCGGGCTTATGACTACTGTGAACTACAAAATGGAGTTGCAATCAGAGTCAGAAGGATCAAGGTTTCCTTTTTCTTCCAATTCTGACGCTTATGATCTTGTGTGACAGAAAAATTATAGACACATTTGGCCAAGTAAGCTAGACACCAATCTGGTATTTATTGTGCGAACTTTAAAGAGTAAACAATAACTCTGATCCAAGTCAAGTGATACTGCTACAAAAGATATAAAACCGTAGAATCCTAGGACGTTTAGAGTTGTATGGAAAATATACATGAATTAGAGAATGTTTTGGGAATCAAAGCGAGCATTCCGTTCTTCCGATTCTGACGCTAGTGTGAACGAGCATTTACTGCTGTGTTATGTAACATATCGAACATAGAAAGAGTTCGTCCTCTGATTTGAAAACATGTATTGAGCAGACACAAGATCATTCCCCGGAGGTGACAGGTTTCACTGTGTATATACCTATTTCAATAAACGTTGATCATGGATAATCTGAAATGGACGATCTGATACCAAGAGGAATAGACCTCTTTAGCTTGTATGCAAATTGCCCATTTCAAACCATGTGATGTAAACATGATATTCTCTGGAGAATTGTTCCTTTATATTTCTGAAATTTATTCGTTCATATTGAAAGGACTAATTCTCCAGAGCACACCATGTTTACATCACATGGTTTGAAATGGGCAATTTACATACGAAGCTAAAGAGGTCTATTGTGCCGGGATACGAGATGCGGTTTTTAAATTTACATTATAGATCTCATAAAACTGACTGATTTTGACACTGGCAATTTCATACGAATTACTATAAACCACCCACAATTCCTCTCGGTCTCAGATCGACTATTTCAGATCATCCATGATCAACGTTTATTGAAATAGGTGTATATCTACCCCAACTCAGGGTAAGGCTAGCGCATAGAACTCTAACGGCAAGCAAACACACAGCAGGTATGCATGCTTGAAAAAGATACGGTAAAATTAGTTTTCAAGTGTATCTATGATTTCTGTCATTGAGGGACGTTCTCCAGGCACTTCCAGAACACACCTTCTTATAAGGTCCCTGTATAAATGATTGGTAACCAAGGCAACCTGCTCAGTCCTATGTGTTACATCAGGAAACTCTCGAATGTTCATCTCACACAGCAGAACTCCAAAGCTGTAGACATCAACCTTTAATATAACAACGAAAAAGATCATTAGAAAAAATGCTACACATTCAAACAACAACATTCACAATACTACTACAGTCGAAGCTCCATAAGTGACCACCTCGGGAATTCGAAAATGTGGTCTAAACTAGAGCTGGTCGTAAGCGATCATTTAGCTCCGGTGATGTAATGTGGCGAGCGCCAAGAGAGCGGCTGTATTCGCAGGCTAGCACGATACCTGCCCATTACTACAGTATTGTATTGCGCACTTGCAAACAACGTTTCACACAACAATATTTTGTGTCTAAGACTTTATATGAAGAAGTTATTAAGTGCTGAACCACGAAGCTGGTAATCACCAAAAGTGGTCATGTAAACTACTTTTTAAAAGACTGTATAGCTACTTGTAAGACTTACAGTGTATATTAATAATAAAATTATTAGAATTTACAAAAACAAGCAAAATGTTCTTACTTTTGGTGATTGTCTAGACGTCTGTGCTTCAGGTGCAGAATAAACCGCAGCACCAGGATTTTTACTCATGGAATATTGCATAAAGTTTGCAGTGCCGTAATCTGATAATTTGGCTCTCCAGCCATCACCATGTTTCCATAGCAACACATTTGCACTGCTGATGTCCCGGTGGATTATGGGAGCTGGATGGCTGAGATGTAAGTAGTTTAATGCTCTTGCAACATCCAGTGCAATGGTCTTCACCTCGTTGAGTTCCAATTCACGTTCCTGTAAAACTGCCCTTAAACTGGTGTCTAACAGTTCAGACACAAACAGTGGACTAGCATCATCATTGGTGGCTCCAATAAACTGAAGAAGACAAGGATGGCGACATCTTGATGCAATATTCATTTCACGTTCAAAGAGTCGCCTGTTATGAGGTGACATAATTAGTTCGTGAATTTGTTTCACAGCCACTACAGACCCACGGAATCTTCCTTCCACCACACTACCCCATCCCCCGACACCAATAACCTTCTCAAACACTTGGATTTCATTTCTAGTTAGGATCCAATCACACCTTGCTCTACTATTTCTCAATTCTTCCAGAGCTTGGCGGAGTTCTACCAGTGTTGTTTCAGCCTCACTTAGATTACTTCGTGTTTCTTCATGACCCTGTTGTTCTGCAGCTAAAGATGTTTCAAGTTCGTTCAATCTCTGCTGTGTGTTTCCAAGTTGTCTTTCAGTTTCTGCTCGTCTTAATTTATGAATGTATCTATTCCAAACTTCAAGCTCATTAGCCATTGTGGAGGAAGCGAGAGCGTATGACACGAGCCGTCCGAAAAATCAGGCTACAACCTCATCTGTCTCTGAGCTGATCATCCCACACGCCGATCGAGTAAATGCTCAATGAGCGTCTAGTTAACAAATTGAAGATGGTTTTGAGTTGTCTGTACTCTTATTGACACACACTTGACGTCATAAAATGTTCAAAACTCAAGTGGAATCACGAGCGTAGCGTGCATGAATACAATATTAACTATGGTTAGAGGCGTTTTCACACGAGTGGGAAAGTTACAAAACTCGTTCTCGCTCGAGTCTCTTTGAGCAAAAACCCAGCCAAAACTACCAATGAAAAGCTGGAATGTTCGGGTTCTTATCTGAATACTTTGGTCGGCGTTGAATAATTGGTACCGGCCGGAAACTGGGCAGAGGCGTTTTCGTATGAGTCGGGGAAAGTTATGGTACCGTGCCGTATCGAAAGAGTTTGATTGGATGAGATGCATCTGCACGCTTTTTGATTGGTTCAAAAAGGAAGCCATTTGAGTGTCACGGTACTGTAGGTTTCCTACTCATATGAAAACCTGTGGACACTTTTTCCTGCCCTCTATTGGTATCCGTACGAACAGTGCTCGATGGTGCCAGTGTTCTGCCAGGAAACTATGTTATATTTTGTTGTGTCTTTCTCATGATAGTCAATATATAATATAACTGTAGAAACTCCCATCTCTTGGATAGAGAGATACACTGGTTGAACAGTCATAGGCTAATAAGGGAGAGGGGGCTGGGGCGAGAAAGGAAGCGGGACGTAAAATAATAGAAAGTGGAGTCTTCGTTGCAATCCTCTCACTGGTAAAAACGTATGCTCTTCAAACGCTGGAAATTCAATGGAAATTCGAATCTTGCAAATTGTTTGGTTTTGGACATTTCCAATGAATTTGAAAAGTGCACGTTTTTTCCAGTGCCTCTCCCCAATCCCCACGTCTGCGTCAGCTAGCTATCATTCTCATAGTCATTAATTATTCATGAGGTAACCAGCCAATCCGGTGCATCAAATCCGGTCACATGATGGACCTGGAAACCACGGAAAGTCCGCTCTAGAGTACTTTGAAATGCATTTCAAAGTCCAAGGACTTTGAAATGGATTTCAAAGTACTCTTTCCTGAGTTCTTATCCCTCATATAACAATCATCGGGACCTTGGACAGAGTAGAGGCAATATCACTCTGTCCGAATTAGATTCAATCTGAAAGCACGCTCTATTCAATGCTTTTCCGGGCTAAAATCTTGGAACTCTTTATTTATTGCCTTTAGGTCATTGCATGTAATAATTAATGAGTATGAGAAGTCGTTCCAAACCCTCGAATCCGGACTAGACGGGGTTTCAAACCCCGGCCGTCTAGTCCTCATTCTCGGCTTTGAAACATTACATCTTACTTGCAATGGCTGCCGACTAACAACTACAAATTAAGGCATAGCAAAGGTAAGTACATGTATTAAAGTGTGCACCAGTAGCTAATTTTAACTTTTCGTTCCAGACAATCTATTGAATGAGCATATGCAGTAATAATAATAGTAATAATAACAATATCACTATATCGCCTAGAGTCCCATGGATACATTTTCCGACACTTTCTAGTTGCTGACGCAGCGAGCGAGCCTGAAGCGAGCAAGCAAGGAAGCAATTCTAATTCATTCACGTAGGCAGAAAAAATCTCGATTTTTACCCGGCATGCAGTTTCCAATAACCATCATGCAATTCTCAAGAACCATCATGCAATTCTCAAGAACCATCATGCTTTTCGCACCAACTCCTACATACCGCTAGCCTGAAGTGAGTTGTTTTTGCGTTTCTGATCGGTAAATTAAATGTCGTGCCCAAAATATGTGTCCCTAATTAATTTGTACATGTGTATGTTTCTTTAGCCGGTATATCCTGACTCGTAAGCCCATCAGATACCGTATCTTGTGCTTTTCGTGGGAATTGTGTAGTTGAAGATCACCGTATTAATTGAGCTGATTAGTGCCGGCTGACCGTGTGTCAGTTTCAAGTGTGAATATTCGCATTGAAATCTCAATTATAAGTAATATATTAGTTATTCATAAGCTATCCACTTTTTCAAATAGACAAATACTATTCAAAACAAAGAAAGGTAGACTCGCCTAATAATTTGCATACTTGTCACTTTTGATAAAACAAAACATTTCATAACTACCGAGTAGAGTGATTCCAATAAACCTGGGCATTACTAACTACACCAATACACACTATTAGACACTCACTCTTTTGTTGTCTTTTGTTACTTTGCATCTAATATACTCACTGACAGCTAATTAGTATATAGTGCCCAGGTTTATTGGAATCACTCTAAGCTCTCCGGCACCAACTCTTATCCACAACTACTATAAACATTGCATTCACCGCTGTTAGGTAGCCTAGTTAATATCTACTCAAGACAATAGAGTTAGTCACCCAGAAAGTGTGAAGGATCATGGGAGTTTCTGTTTGCAGCCATATTCTTTCTTCATGAACGTCTTGTACTAAACAAGAACATTGCACTGAAGAAAATTGAAATAACATTCAAAATGAGTTGGCCGAATGTTTTGTCGAAATGTCAGGGAATTCGCATATAAACTAATCTAATGCATATATACTTAATTGCATAATCGTTGTCGGGTTGAAAATCATATATAAATCATAGAAGGTGAGACCGCAAGGATGGATGGGAAATCAGTTTATGACCCGCATTACAATGTTCTCGTAGTTTTGAAGGTAAATGAGCTATTTAACTAAAATTCTACAAGTCTGGATAAAAGGTCGATGATTTGACAGTGTTATTTGAGAGTTTTAATTTCCCAGAATTCCTTTTGGTCATAGCTTTCATGATTTTCAACCCGACAACGATTATGCAATTAGCTATATATAAACTGGTGCAGGATGTAGCTCTCTCCAATGAAAGGGCTATTTTTATTGTAAAGCGCATAATACTCTATATAAGAATAAAGTTATTATTATTATTATATAAGCTATAGGCTCGAAACATCAGTAAAGTTAGTACTCTTATTTATCATTATACACAGATGCAGTCCATACTAGTGTACTCGCTAGTTTCCATTTATGGTATGATAGTCCTATACATGTCTAAGTTAAGCAACCATGCATATAAACTGGTGCAGGATGTAGGCTATGATAGTCCTATATATGTCTAAGTTAAGCAACCATGCATATAAACTGGTGCAGGATGTAGGCTATGATTGTCCTATATATGTCTAAGTTAAGCAACCATGCATATAAACTGGTGCAGGATGTAGGCTATGATAGTCCTATACATGTCTAAGTTAAGCAACCATGCATATAAACTGGTACAGGATGTAGGCTATGATAGTCCTATATATGTCTAAGTTAAGCAACCATGCATATAAACTGGTACAGGATGTAGGCTATGATAGTCCTATACATGTCTAAGTTAAGCAACCATGCATATAAACTGGTGCAGGATGTAGGCTATGATAGTCCTACAGACCTGCCAACTCTCCCGGTTTAGCCGGGAGTCTCCAGATTTTGGACCTCAACTCCCGGTCTCCCGGTTTGAAGACAAAATCTTCCGGCTAAACACGTCACGACCACGATTTACGGTGAAATTGCGTAATACAACGTAACGATCATTTTCAATATCAGAATATGCGTCTTTTTATGTGAAACGCTCGTTTAATCGTTAACAGGCGATACAAACCTCCTTTTTTTTTTTAAGAAGGGGGGGGGGGGGGGGGGGAGGTGCAGGATGTAGGCTATGATAGTCCTATATAAGTCTAAGTTAAGCAACCATGCATATAAAATGGTGCAGGATGTAGGCTATGATAGTCCTATATATGTCTAAGTTAAGCATCCATGCATATAAAATGGTGCAGGATGTAGGCTATGATAGTCCTATATATGTCTAAATTAAGCAACCATGCATATAAAATGGTGCAGGACGTTAGCCTGATGAGTGGTCAGCGGTTGACCCGTGCCGTCTGAAAATCAGGCTAGCAGGACGTAGGTTTCTACCAAAAAATAGATATAATCTGCACTATTCTACAAAACTGTTGCTACCATCAGTCAACAGTGACTAGAGTCGTTTTCCTATGAGTGGGAAATCTATGGCACGACCAGTTACGGTCACAGTATGGAATCAAAGACATTTACTCAACCAATCACAGTGCACAAAATTATTGCTCAACCAATCAGAATGCTTGGTACGGTTACTTCCTACCCAGACGAAAATGACTCTGTTAGCTACTTGCAATAATTGTTACCGTGGCACAATTCAGCCTCTGGCTACCTGCATGAATTATCAATAAAGTATCTATCTATCCATTCTCGTACCCAGACCATTCTCAGGTTTCTGACGAAAAATCGAAGGCTCTGGTAAGAGACAAACCGGAAGACCCAAATTCTAGGTCCTCAGATATGCGCATGCTCAATATTCTCCAACTTCCATTGACAAAATGGCGGACTTCAGCGGAGTTCTCGAACAAAACTTCATCTACATTTAAGTTAAGTTAGAAGATATTGAGCATGTGCATATCTCACTCATGCATGACGACCTAGAATCTGGGTCTTCCGGTTTGTCTCTTACCAGAGCCTTCAATTTTTCTTTAGAAAGCTGAGAAAGGTCTGGGTATGAGAATACTATCTATCTATCTAGGCTTTTATAGTAGTGGGTTCCCTGTGGTCAGGTCTTTCTAGTTTCTCCCTGTAGTTTCTCGGTCAAAATTCTGACCACAGGTAACCCACTCTCATAAAAATCATTTTCCATGGATAAGTGAATGCTATATACCTATATGATAGTGTGGCTGCTATGCAATACCATAACAGTAGCTTAATTTCATTGGATACAGCAGTTTACACCAGCTAAGTCACGATTCTCAAGGGAACCAATTGTTTCTTCCATGGAGGGACGCTGCTCTGGGTTCTCATTCAAGAACCTCCTGATCATGGCCCTCAAGGATGTTCTGTTTACCATAGCAACTTGTTGTTTTCGTCTACTTGGATCAGGAAGTTCGCGGGTGCTCATCTCACACAACAGCACTCCATAGCTGTAAACATCAATCTTGAAAGTAAAAAGGGAAACTGTATTCTCTGCTTCTTTCTTTTGATGACTAACGGAGGACTACGATGTGAAATTGTGGTTCAGCTAGTTCTCCAAGCTACATTCACTGTGACTGCTATCCCGCACAAAAGGTGTTGTTACATGTGTTACATTTTCACTTATTTACATTGTTGTGTACTGAAAATACTTATAAAGTTTAACCTATTTTATAATTATAGGATTTTATGCTTTGAACTAATGTGTGTTGGTGTATTATATGCGCAAAGTAACAACTGGCTGTCTTTTGAGCCAGTCACAGTGAATGTAGCTAATTGGAGAACTGAACCACAATTTCACATGGTAGTCCGAGCCACATGACATACATACATAAACTTTATTAATGTCATGTGTCAAAACTTCTAGCATAATATACCACAAGTGATATCACGAGTTAAATTGGGGACACTTAAATATTAAATGAACCATTTGATAATGGCCACAACGGCAGCTAGCATCTCAGGCCACTCCTCATTAAGAGCAGTCCGACAAACATTAAATTGGGAATTGGGTGTCAGCTTGTCCCAATCGTCTAATATTTCAAACTATTATTACCGGTATAGCTCATATCACATAAAGGAAGATAATGACGATGGATAAAAAAATACTAATTTATCACATACTATATTGATCACAATGAAGTAATAATCGAGTGAACTGTGATATTACCTTGGGTGATTGTCTAGACGTCTGTGCTTCAGGTGCAGAATAAACCGCAGCACCAGGATTTATACTCATGGAGTATTGCATGAAGTTTGCAGTGCCGTAATCTGATAATTTGGCTCTCCAGCCATCACCATGTTTCCATAGCAACACATTTGCACTGCTGATGTCCCGGTGGATTATGGGAGCTGGATGGCTGAGATGTAAGTAGTTTAATGCTCTTGCAACATCCAGTGCAATGGTCTTCACCTCGTTGAGTTCCAATTCACGTTCCTGTAAAACTGCCCTTAAACTGGTGTCTAGCAGTTCAGACACAAACAGTGGACTAGCATCATCATTGGTGGCTCCAATAAACTGAAGAAGACAAGGATGACGACATCTTGATGCAATGTTCATTTCACGTTCAAAGAGTCGCCTGTTATGAGGTGACATAATTAGTTCGTGAATTTGTTTCACAGCCACTACAGACCCACGGAATCTTCCTTCCACCACACTACCCCATCCCCCGACACCAATAACCTTCTCAGACACTTGGATTTCATTTCTAGTTAGGATCCAATCACACCTTGGTCTACTATTTCTCAATTCTTCCAGAGCTTGGCGGAGTTCTACCAGTGTTGTTTCAGCCTCGCTTAGATTACTTTGTGTTTCTTCTCGTCTCTGTTGTTCTGCAGCTAAAGATGTTTGAAGTGCAATCAATCTCTGCTGTGTGTTTCGAAGTTCTCTTTCAGTTTCTGCTCGTCTCTGTTGTTCTGCAGCTATAAAGATGTTTTAAAAGGTTCATTACCGAATTCATGAGTAATTTGTACAATATCGAATTCACCAAATACAATTATATGTCATCAGATTTACATACCTATAGCTGGCAGAAAACAAACACTAATTATTTAACCCGTGCAACATAAATAGTACTATTTATTCAAAAAATCATGCATAATTAATGAGCAATACAAGACGCTCAATGAGCGTATACTCGGACATTATGACAAGTAGATCTCTATCTTTGCTCACCAACACACACCATTGGTAGAACAAGCCACAGCCATCTCAAAATTGACAGACGAACGTCAAAGAGAAGTAGCCTGTGAACAGGCTCTCTCCAAGGGGAGGGGGAAGGGGATGGGAAAGGGGAGACTATAGAGTCATTCTTCCGTGACAATCTCCGATACTTGAACCTGTTATTTGATCATACGTCCGATAAACACGTTATGACAATGACAGTTGCGTGACGAGGGAGACTATTTGTCGGTGATCATAGATAAAGATCTCGGCAGTACGTACTCGGTACATCTTGAGGTTGCATAGGTCAGATGGTTCTGATAACGCCCTTCAAGGCGTGTTTGTTTTTGTTAAATATATTTATAAGCTTACAAAGGCTTCAATAGCACTATTTTCATTCGGACTCGACTTCGTAGACCCGACTTTCGAGACTCTGGAACCAGGGTATGGAACGATGAGTTAGCACTTCTAACAATAGAACAATACTTCGGATTTAGTTTGATATACGCTCGGAAACTTATTTGACCCGTTTCAGCATATAATTACTTCATTCAATGCGTTGAATTGGGATATCATCGCCCCCGTTTTCAGCCAATCGAAACCCTGAAACAGACATTCCTGACCGATACGATCACATACTTCACATTCTGTGTACTACGAAGAAAAATATAAAAGAAAGCGCAATTTCTAACTCGGACACTTCAAGATTTATGAGCACGAGCTTCTACACAGCACTTCTAGTATAGTCGGTAGTCGTGGAACGATGAGTTTTAACGATGACCCAAGAGCGAACCACTTGACCCGTTTGAGCATAGAATTACTTCATTAGGAGTTCAGATATCATCACCCCAGTTTTCAGCCAACCGAAACCCTAGGCCTGAAACAGACATTCCTGACCGATACGATCACATTCTTCACATTTAGTGTACTACGAAGAAAAATATAGAAGAAAGCGCAATTTCTAACTCGATCACTTCCTCCGGAAGTGTCCGAGTAATAAGGTATACCCTAAATGTACCTTTTAAGAATAGGTAGATTTAGGGTATACTCCAAACATACCCTTGCATTTTTATTCAGTTCAACAATGTACCTCAAATGTACCCCAACATTGATGCAGGCTGCAGTCTACTCACTTTACTCATGTTTACTTTATAGTCATTTGCCTGGAGTTTTCCAAGATTTTCTCCTATTAAACTTTGCACTTGTTATTGTTGGGAAGACTGAAGCCGAGATTATCACATAGATTTTCGCTTGGTATTTTTCCTAATTTAGACCAAAGCATCGATGAAAGTTTATCATTTTACCAAGCACAAACACACAGCAGTTTGACAGCCATTTAATATGAACAAACAAAATGATATGGTCAGCAGTCACGCACACTCAATCACATGACTAAAATACGGCTGCTGATTGGTCCGTGGCGCGTTTGCACATTAGAGTCACTTGGTGTGTTTGCAGTGTTTGAACCACAGGGAGCCCAAGCTCATTTAATCTGTAAAGACCGTTGTTTAATTTGCATATTTACAGTAAATGTATGTGGCTTTAAAACATCCCTCCTTATTTCAAGATTTTTCGTTAATAACAAAACTTTTTTTCACTAATGTGTTTTTCTTACTACTTTCGATGTTGTGACGGCGTTTCAGTGCCATACCGTTGTTTAATTTGCATATTTACAGTAAATGTATGTGGCTTTAAAACATCCCTCCGTATTTCAAGATTTTTCGAAAATAATAAAACTTTTTTTCACTAATGTGTTGTTCTTACTACTTTCGATGTTATTAGTGAAAAAAAGTTTTATTATTTATGAAAAATCTTGAAATATGGAGGGATGTTTTAAAGCCACATACATTTACTGTAAATATGCAAATTAAACAACGGTCTTTACAGATGAGCTTGGGCTCCCTGTGATGACGTGACCGTGTGTCCGTGGGCTTACGGACACACGCTAACCAATCAATCAGAGCGCGCGTTATATCATACCTATGTTATAAGATTGGTTAATCGCGCGGAATTTATAATGAGTGTTCTATTTTTAGCTCAATTTGTGCATACGATGTCGTACAAACCTATTAGAGGAAGGCTCCTAGTAATGGGCTCCTGGCACAATCTGCAATCGAGTGGAACTGGGAACGAGACCACTAAAAGCTGATCTATGAGGTTTTATCGACAGTCGACCTCTTTCTTCACAAACCTTGTTCGGGGAAGGTTATGCCGTCTTGCGATCGTGAGAAAAAACGATTTGAAGGAAGTATGTCTAATACACTTATCTCACATACAAATGCACACGCCGTTAGCGGTAGACCTACTCTAAAAGATGTCAAGCGTATTCGGACCTATACTAGTCTCCCTCGCAGCCGTGTTTAGTGTTGTCGGAAGGTCGTTCCGCGGACTCAAAATCATATCTGAAAAATCTGAAAAAATCATATCAAAATCTTATGAAATATCAAATGCAAATGAAAAAACTGTGAACACAAACTTCGACCAAAATGACAAAACAATGACTATTGACTTGATAACTAACTCTGAAGCTGAAAAGAACTACTCTGATTGCAAGAAGACCAGTGCTCAATTGCACCAGGGCACGAGTACATGAACGCTTATTGAAGCATCTAGTTATTCATTTTCTGCCGGTAAGAACGACTGTTTAGCTATTTTTGAAGTAAGAAGTACAAGTAAAACAGCTTAGCAAGCTTCTACATGTCTTTCAGGCACATTGGAAGAGAAAAACTTGGATAAAATGACTTGCTGTTAACAACCACATCGACTCTACTCTCTACATACAGCTCTAGCAAATCTGTAAGTATATACCACAATAAATACATACGTAGATAGATAATAATGTAGAGAGATAGATAGTTCATTTACAAATTACATAACTCCCAAAATGCTGAATTGTATAATTTGCATAAAACAATTAAACTAAACAGGTTGCATTAAAGTATAATACAGTAAAAACCCGCATATAAGAAACTGCGGATTAAGAACCTCCAGGCTGAAATTTAGCCAATTTATAAGCACCCAATATATAAGAACCAGTTTAGCCTGACAAATGAAGCAGGTTCTTATGAGAAAATGACTAAAGCTCAGAACACACAGGTACAGTCGGTGCTGAATATGCAGAAACATTATATTTACTATACAGTTGGGTTGTTAATGTTTAGTGTGAATATTAGACCTTTTAGGGGCAATATAATAGTTCACTAATTAAAACAAATTGTAAGGAAATACACCATACTATATCAGGAACAATAATTGTTTTTTTTTGCCCTGTAAATAAGAACCTGTTAAGAACCTATTCAGCCTGATTTCTCACTAGACACCCAATATATAAGAACCATTTCAGCCTGACTTGGAAAAATAGGGGTTCTTTTATGCGGGTTTTTACTGTACTGGTATTTGGATTGCCCTCATCTGTTATGTCTTGTTCACATCTGAACTCTTTTGGACTATAATATAGCTATATATGGCCTATTTGAATCAATGAATGACTGTCTTTATTATTTCTATTTAGTTTCAGATATTCATTAATTGTTCAACAAGCTAATAAAGCCAATGAAAGATTTGGTTACAAGCATTGTTAGCCGGAGCAAAATTGGTAGACACAAAAGCTAAGTTCAGCACTTTGACTTTGACAGCAAACAACTGCATGCATATGTAAAACATAAAATATATAAATTATGTCATATATTATCAATCATATTAGTAAACTATTGTACAAATATTGATAATTACATGTACAACAAGAATGTTTGTAGGCTTTAATTGCATTAAAATGATAAGTTGTACTATATTTTAAAATGTCTCTTCAAAAGGTTGTAAAAGTATGCTACCCTGGGTATACCCCAATCCAGCAGGGTACATTTGAGGTACATATTTCAAAAGGTTCCAAAAGTATGCTACCCTGGGTATACCCCAATCCAGGGTACATTTGAGGTACATATTTCAAAAGGTTCCAAAAGTATGCTACCCTGGGTATACCCCAATCCAGGGTACATTTGAGGTGCATTTCAAAAGGTTGTAAAAGTATGCTACCCTGGGTATACCCCAATCCAGGGTACATTTGAGGTACATTTCAAAAGGTTGTAAAAGTATGCTACCGGGTATACCCCAATCCAGGGTACATTTGAGGTACATTTCAAGGTTCCAAACGTATGCCAGTACCCCGGGTATACCCCAATAACTGATAATAATAATAATTAAGGTACATAATAATGATCAGTTAAGGTACATTTGGGGTATACCTTGAATCTACCTAATTTGGTAAGGGATTCATCCAATCAGAAGGACGAAATCCATCATGTGCATGTACACCTTTATACCCGGTAATGCACTGCTTATTAGTATTCTTTATATAAAGCATACTAATGAGGATGAAAATTTATATAAAGTCTCATCCTCATTAGTATTCTTTATATAAAGAATACTAATAAGGGAAGGTGTCATATTGGTGTTGTCATATCATTGACCTCCCAGTTCCCTGTACGGGACAACATATATGTTCATTTTCTATTCCTCGCGCACCTTTTTCATTCTTTCTATCTGGCGTTGTTCGATTTTGTTTGCTTTGCGCGAGACTGTTCAGTTTGTTGCGCACGAGCTTGCTTGTTTGGTGGTGTTTGTTTGTGTTCGTATACTTATAGCCGCTGTAATTAGATTTTATGCATTTAGCCCTGAAGATGGGCGCTTAGCCCGAAAGCTTGGCAGTTTTGTAATAAAACTCAGGTTGAAGATACAAAAAGTTTTGTCAACATATATGTTGTCCGGAAAGATTGCTCCTTGGTCACACTTTCGGACCATTGTTCAAATGTGGGAGGCATGTGTAAGGCGTTAGAAGCAACACGATACTGCTATGTTTGTGTTTTCCTTGCTGTTTTCTTATTGAAATCATCTTGTTATTAAAGAGCCCCTTTAGTCTACTTGCAGAAACAGCACACGGGGACCACCCCTGATACCCAATGACGTGAAATCAAAAGCTTCATTTCCAACAAGCCTTGCTCAATGCTAATTAACCAGGAAAGTGATCAAACAACTGTCAAGGACTTTTCAAGCTCATATGAACCCTGGAATCCATTTCAATCTGATAATTTTCTTCTGGGTTTCTTTCCTATGTTAAGCTGCTTTTAAAAGTTTATTTATTCACTGCAAGGAAGATTGTTGTAGAAACATGTACCTTTACTCATGTATTTAGTTACATCAACTGGAGATTCAGGCTGAAATCGGGAATCTCTACGGCAATATGCCAAGCTGACAAAATATCCTCTTCCTGCAGGACAAGTGAAATATCTTGTTCCATGGAAAACTCCATCAGAACAGGCAGCTTGCTCTTCTTCCTGGCCATACAAAAATGTATAAATAAAGATGACAGATTTAGTTTGATAGTGATAATTATGATAGAGCAAATGTCATGCAATGGTGATAGAGTGATGACAGTAGTTGTTGATGATGTTGTTGTTGATGATGCTGTTGATGATGCTGTTGATGATATTGATGATGCTGTTGATGATGCTGTTGGTGATGCTGTTGATGATGCTATCGATGATGCTGTTGATGTTGATGATGCTATTGATGATGCTGTTGATGATGCTGTTGATGTTGATGATGCTGTTGATGATGCTGTTGATGATGCTGTTGATGATGCTGTTGATGATGTTGTTGATGATGCTATTGATGATGCTATTGATGATGCTGTTGATGATGTTGTTGTTGATGATAATGTTGATGGTGTTGTTAATGATGTTGTTGTTGATGCTGTTGTTGATGATGTTGTTGATGATGCTGTTGATGATGTTGTTGTTGATGCTGTTGTTGTCGCCTAGGAACATTTAGTACTGTTTTCGCCCAGGCGTACCTGGACCGAGCGAGAGACGAGAGAGTGGGACGAGACAGTGCGAGAGAGTGCGAGTTTGCACGTGTGTTGAGTTAGATGTGAAGATCGCGAAACTAGAGGAATAAAATATCGTTTTCGTACGTACATAAAATTGGTCCTTCGAGCCGGATCGAGATGAACGAAGATGGATAAACAGTCGTTGGGGAGATTGAAGAGGTTCTACGATAGGAGAACAAAGCTAGAAGGTAGAGTATCGCGGAATGTAAACAAAACTCGAAGTCTGATCGAAGAGAATGGCAGCAGAACGGTGTTGAAGAGCTTAAAAGAAAGAATATCGGAGAGTTGGAAGGAGATTTGCGAGATCAAAGAGCACATTATAAAAGTACCAGGAATCGTCGAAGACAATGTGGCTGAAGCTGAAGAATGGAACGAAAAGGTGAGCGAAAATTGTGAAGATATAATAGATGAAATTGACGCTCACTTGGAAGCACGTGCAGAAGAGCTTGAGTCAACTTTGAGCTACAAATGCAGTGACGAAGATTTGTCGGACATAACAAAATCGAAAGAAGGAAAGCTGAGTTCTGACGAGGAAAGTTTGAACAGTGAAAAGACAGTAGACTCAGAATTAGAATCGACAAAATCGAAAGAACTCTTAGTAGACGCCAAAGTGGCGGAAGTCCGTGTGAAACAAGAGAAAATTCATTTCAAAGAAAAATGCCGTCTCGAGGCACAGGAAGCCCAACTGAGAAAACTAAACGCTCGTCTGAAGCTCAAACAAGAAGAAGAAAAGGTGGGAAGACTAAAGCTCAAAGCTAAGCTTCTGGATGAATATCAAGAAGAAACTTGTGTACAGTCTAAAAGGAACAAGAAAGCGGATTTTGAGGAAATTAAAAGGAACAGAAAAAAGAGATCTCAGTCGTCTAGTGACGACGAGAGCGACAACGGAAGTCAAAGAGAGTTGGATGACAGCTACGAAACCGAAGCGGATGACGACGCCAAAGACTTGGATAACTTGTTTAAGGTGACTCCAACATAATTGCGAGTGCATTCTGTGATTTTTTAAACTCGCTCGTATCGCGTCAAAAACACTCGGATATTTCTGCATTTAACACATGTAATAACTCAAACATGTAGGCTTTTAAGGGTATATTCAAATTTTTATTTTTCAGTCGCGTTTGCCGTTACGGGCCGATTTTCTAACAGTGGTTTTTCATAATATTGTCCTCCTGTTCGCTTAAAAATCGTACGATTTCTATGAAACTTCAGATTCTTGATAAATAGATTGTCATAATTTTGTCTGCCGGGTTTTAAACAAATCTCTCGACTGCAAGTTGCGCGGCATTATTTTTATGGTCAGTTTTTAGGCCGCGCAACTTGCAGTCGAGAGATTTTTTTAAAACCCGGCAGACAAAATTATGACAATATATTTAACAAGAATCTGAAGTTTCATAGAAATCGTACGATTTTTGAGCGAACAGGAGGACAATATTATGAAAAACCACTGTTAGAAAATCGGCCCGTAACGGCAAACGCGACTGAAAAATAAAATTTAGAATACACACTTAAAAGCCTAGATATTTGAGTTATTATATGTGTTAAATGCAGAAATACCCGAGTGTTTTTGACGCGATACGAGCGAGTTAAAAAAATCACAAAATGCACTCGCAATTATGTTGGAGTCACCTTAAGGGGTTAAAGAAACCCCAATTAACGACCTTCGCGGGGGACAAGGAACTGTATCATGATTGGAGAGCCCAGTTTGACATTTTCGTCCACCAAGCTAGAGTGTCTTCGAAGATAAAGATGATGATGTTGAAAAATTCCCTATCAGGAAAGCCTTTGAAGATCGTGGAAAAGCTGGGTTACACCCCTGCACAGTATAAAACCGCCCTGGAAAACGAGCTAGACTTGAAGTTCGGAGGAGAGCGACGGCTCCTACAGCGGCATCTGGAAGCCATACTAGAGACACCCGAAGTACTAGAAGGTGACTTAAAGGAACTAGAAATATTTTCGGATCGACTTACGGACATTGTTGCCAAGCTTAAAGACTACGGTCATCGACGAGAAATTGTGGGAGTGTCTGCACTCTATACTGCCGTTCAACAGAAGATACCAGAAACTTTGCTTGTCACTTATCAGCAATGGGCTCACGACAATGGCAAGGAAGATGGTCTATCGACGTTTGTAAAATGGTTAGCACAGCAAGTCGTCTACAGAACCACGGCGGAGGAGACGAAGGGAAGACAGAAGAAAACGTCGAGAGAACGACAGTACGAGAAGAGAGAATATGTACGCAAGAGATCAAGTTTTCATTCAGCAGTAAAGGAAGCTCCAAAGTGTATTCTTTGTCAAGGATCACACACTATTACAGCTTGTAAGAGATGGGAGCAAGCTACAACCCCAGATAGATGGGGAATCGCCAAGCAAAAGAGACTGTGTTACCGCTGCTTAGGCAGGGGACATGATGGACGTAACTGCCAGTCAAAGGGACATTGTAACGTGAATGGGTGTCAAGGCACCCATCATTTTCATCTACACTACGAGAAACTACGAGTTCAGCCAAGCCAGGATGAAAAGGCGACCACCGCAAGTGCAACAACTAATGCGGCAGCAGCCAACCTTCGACCACCGGGTGCTGTGTTGCTACGAACTGTTCCTGTAACGTTGATTGGTGGTAGAGGACAACGCATTAAGGTTAATGCATTCCTAGATGACGGCTCAGACACGAGCTATTTACGAAGTGATGTTGCTACAGCGTTGGGACTTCACGCCAAGGAAGATCAGCTGAGATTGTCGACGCTCACAGATAGTGATGTAAAGCTGAGGAGCAAGTCGGTGGAATTCGAGATCGAAAGTTTAGATGGCAAGACGAAAAGAGAAGTGAGAGCCTGGACGATGAGTGAAATATGTCAGGGAATGCCAATTCCTGACTGGAATCGACACAAGAATGAGTGGAACCACCTGAAGGGGATTCCATTCCTACGAGTACCTGGAAGAAAGACAATAGACATTCTGATAGGATCTGACTATCCAGAACTAGCATTAGCACTCGAGGAGCGAATCGGAAGACCGGGGGAACCAGTAGCTAGAAGGACGCCCCTTGGATGGATCTGCGTGGGACGCATAGCTGATGTTGATGAACGACGAACAACAGCCCATGCAAGAACCTTCTTTAGTCAAGATGTCATGCAGTGCAATATAGATGAGCAACTGCGGAGGATGTGGGATATCGACTCACTCGGAGTGTGCCCCACTGACAATGAACTTTTGTCGCCTGACGAACGTCTAGCGACGAATAAAGCTATTGAATCGAGGAGGAAGATAGATGATAGATACGAGATCGCAATTCCTTGGAAGGAAGATGTGCCCACCCTACCAGACAACAGAAAGCAAGCTGAAAGCCGATTGCTGTCACTGGAGACGAGCTTAAAGAAGAAACCTCAGATTGCAGAGAGGTACAAGGAAGTGATGGACGCGAACATTAAGAAGGGCTATATTCAAAAGGTAGAGCCCCACGAGGAAGACACCAAACCATCTTGGTATCTTCCACATTTTCCTGTTGTCCGAGAGGACAAGCAGACAACGAAGGTCCGCATCGTCTACGACTCAGCCGCAAAGTACGAAGGCATCTGCCTCAATGATGTCATGCTGACAGGACCCAAGCTTCAACGAGACATCTTGGAAGTTCTGCTTAGTTTTCGTCAGAGACCTGTCGCGCTTGTGGCGGACATAAAAGAAATGTTTTGCCAAGTACTGCTTGCTGAGAAGGACCGACGTTATCATCGCCTATTGTGGAGAGATCTTGATGACGCAAGACCACCTGATGTCTACGAAGCCGCGCGTCTTGTATTCGGCGACCGTGCATCGCCTTATTTGGCTCAATTTATCTTACGTTGTCATGCTGAGGAACTTAAGCAAGAATTCCCTCTTGCAGCGCCGGTTGTACTGGAGAATATGTACATGGATGACGTACTACACTCGGCTGAGACAGAAGCAGAAGCCATTAAGACGCGAGAACAGTTGACTGGACTTCTTAGCCGCGCAGGCTTTGAAATACGACGTTGGTGCAGCAACAAAGCGAATGTGTTGAAAGATGTACCAGAGGAAGATCGAGTGAGCGGAGTCAATATTGAAGAATCAGAGTTGCCAAGTATGAAAGCGTTGGGAGTTCAGTGGGACGCGGGTAAAGATGTGTTTACGTATGCAGTGAAGGAGATTGAAGGGACTGTGTTCACGAAAAGAGCCTTATTGAGTCGGATCGCCACACTCTTTGACCCATTACAGTACTTAGCACCATTTGTTATAAGGACAAAAATGATGTTACAGGAGGCTTGGCTTAGAGGTCTTGACTGGGACGAAGAGTTTCCTGACGACTTAAAGGTATCGGTCAAAAAGTGGATGGACGAGTTGCCATCGTTGAAGAGAGTACAGATCCCACGATGTTACAGTGCCGCTGGGACTGAGCGAGCTAAACATGTTTCTCTACACACCTTTTCGGATGCGTCGCAAGCAGCATATGCAGCAGTCACATACATAAGGTATGAACAGATCGATGGAAATACAGAGATATCGTTCGTGGCCGCCAAAGCTAAAGTGACACCTATCAAAGCAATTAGCATTCCACGCTTGGAACTGATGGCAGCCGTCATGGGAGTTCGGTTGGCGGACACTATTGTCCATTTGTTGCACATCGTGTGTCTGAAATCCAACAGAAAACCAACCCTACACAATGGAGACACGTACCTGGTAAAATGAACAGCGCCGACGATGCCACTGTTAGCTAGTGTTTTGTAACTCGATGCTTAGTAACTGGAGAATGTAACATAAGGGGGCGGGGCACATGTTTTGTGGTCTCTGTCCGGATTACTGTAGTATGACAACACAACGCAAGTAAAAGAAGATTGTTCTCAAATTTGACCATAGTTATAGTATTATTCTAAAATCAAACAAAAAGAAGGTAAAGAACACAAGTAACATTTGGGGGCTCAGACGGGAAGTCTGCTGTTCAGGTTACGTTAATTCCTGAGTGTAACGGCGGACTAAAATGGTCAAGTTGAATACTTAGCAAAAGAACGTCGATCAGCATGGGAGACCACGAGGTGGAAGATACACAATTTGAATTAGAGGCCAAGATCTACGGATTGTCCAGTGAGCGTTTGCTAGAATTGGCGGAAAGGTTCGATATTCAAGTTGTGGAATCAAGGAGACCTGCTATCACAAGATGTATTGTTGCGGGGATTGCAAAGTTAGTTGAGAAATCGCCAAAGAAGATGGAATTCTTAGCAGAGATTGGTGATTTCATAAACGGAAACCCTCCCCCATTGGACACATCTGAAGTTAGCGGGGTTAGCTCGGATTCAGTATCTGGTAAGAAGCCTTCTCAAAAGGTAAGCATTGACGTGGGAAAAGTTCTCAAGAAGGATTTTAAGATTCACGGCGTGGTTGGGGCTGATAGCACTAAGGATAGTCTGACATTCATAAGTATTATGAGACAGATTGACACAGGGTTAACCACAGGATACTCGGAGCACGAAATTATAGAAGCTGTTATTCGCGCTGTTAGTGTAAATTCAAGGCTCAGGCCATATTTAGAGTTGGTTTCTGATCTATCTCTGACACGCCTAAAGCAAATATTGAGAGTTCACTTCAAACAAAAGAGTTGTACCGAGTTGTACCAAGAACTGTCAGTGTTATGCCAAGACGTCAAAGAGACGCCTCAAGATTTTCTGATTAGAGCCATGAACTTACGGCAACAAGTTATTCTTAGTTCGAAACAGAGTGAGGGTGCCATAAAATATGATCCTCTGTTAGTTCAGGCCCTATTTGTGCATGTAGTGGAGACGGGGCTAGTAGATGAATCAGTCAGAGCAAAGTTACGTCCTTATTTAGAAATGGATGGCGTTACCGATGAGGTGTTAATGGAAAAGGTCAACGTTGCCGTATCAGCCGAAGCTGAGCGGTTCAACAAAATGAATGTGTCCAAGAAAGCGGTAAAGGTCCATCAAGTTACTCAAAATTCCCACCGTGAGGGGGAGGGTCAGTCTGGGGTAAATGCAGTTGCCAATAAGAATGAAAAACCAAACAAGCTCTTCGCCACGCTGGAAGCTGTCCAGGCCGATCTGGCATATCTTAAAGGGGTCGTCAATCAATCGCGCCCAAGATTAGATCACAATGAAAGCAATAGCGCCGGCCAATCACAATTTCGATCGTCGAGATTTCGCCTTTGTAGAGATTGTGAAGAGAAAGGAATGGATAGATGCAATCACTGTTACAAGTGCGGATCGACAACCCACTTTGCCAGAGGTTGTCGGGCTGAACGAGAGTCGGAAAACGCCAGGCGGCTGCAGTCAAGGGACAACCAGTAGCCGCACAATCGAATACGTCCCATACTTGTATGTCCTGTGGGAAAGTCGACAGTAAGAACCAATTTAAGAAATGTTCTCAATGCCACATAGTTAGATACTGTTCGACAATCTGTCAGACTAAACATTGGATAAAACACAAGGCGCTTTGTAACGCGATAAAACAATTATCTAAGCCATGCCACTCGACAAACACGGATGATGGACATTACGTGAGCCATTTGTCGCCGAAAGAACATTCGCAACTCGTAAGTTTAGTGGGACGGCGATGTATGGTGAAATGCTCGCTAAATGGAGTGTGCCAGCCGAAGTGCTATGGGACACGGGCGCGCAAGTCTCGCTACTTTCGCTTGTATGGGTCAAACGGAATTTACCGGATGCAGAAGTACATGGAATTGAAGAGTTATTAGGAGAACGCGAACTAGACTTAAAGGCCGCGAATGGAACATGTCTTCCTTGTGAGGGCTGGATAGAAGTTAAGTTTAAGTTGCGTGACGGAAACTCACACTGTGAAGTAGATGTTCCATTTCTGTTATCCCGAGATCCGCTCGACTCGCCTATCATTGGTTATAACGTAATCGAAGAGATCTCTAGGCGTACTTCTATCGACCCTACGATTGACAAAGACAAACAACTTGCTGACATTCTCAGCGAATGTATGGTAGGAGTAAAGAGTAATAAGATCGACGCACTTGTACAATTTGTTCGAGCTAAGCAACCAGAAGAACTTTGTACAGTGAAAACAACAAGACAAAGTGTCGTAATCCCACGAGGGCAGTCAATGTACGTTTCATGTTATGCAAGGGTGGGGCCCAATACTAACAAACTTCCGGTTTTGTTTGAAGCTAGTACCATCCAGGATTGGCCAGACGGCGTGACGGTGCCAGAGACGCAGTTAACGACAATCAAAGCATTCTCTAACAGAGTTAGCATCCAGCTAAGTAATTATTCTAGTCATGACATTGTGTTAAAAGGAAGGACAGTACTTGGAAGTTTACAACTAGTAAATTCAGTTACCCCCCTTGAAGTAGAGTTGAAAGAAACACCAGTCACAGACAAGGTCACTGCACCAGCGTTGGATACTTCAGGTAGTGCGACACCATTTAATAACGTACACGACCTACAAGATAACTCTGTCGATAATCAATCAACACGTGTAAGAATCGAGGATATTGACTTAAGCACTTTAACTAAAGAACAACAAGATAAGGCGCGGCAAATGCTAGTTGAAGAGTCAGCCTCATTTTCAACGGGTGAAGACGACATAGGTTGCGCGAGTGAATTACAAATGACAATACAGTTGACTGACTCTATTCCCGTGCAGCAACGCTATACCTCAATTCCCAAGCCGCTATACCCAGAGGTAAAACACTATGTCGAAGATCTGCTTAACAAAGGGTGGGTTAGAAAGTCAAGATCGGCGTATTCGTCCCCAGTCGTGTGTGTCAGGAAGAAAGACGGGAGTTTACGACTGTGCGTCGATTATCGTAGACTGAACCAGAAGACCATTCCAGACAGACACCCCCTGCCTCGCATCCAGACAGTTCTTGAGAATCTAGGCGGTAACCACTGGTTCACGTTACTTGATCAGGGTAAAGCATACCATCAGGGTTTTATTCACCCCGACTCTCGTAACGTAACAGCCTTCATCACCCCGTGGGGATTATACGAGTGGGTTAGGGTTCCCTTTGGCCTCATGAATGCACCTGGCGAGTTTCAGCGTTTTATGGAACACTGCCTTGAGGGGTTGCGGGACAACATTTGTATCCCATATTTAGACGACGTGATAGTCTTTAGTGAAACGTTTGATGAACACGTCGAGCATGTCAGACTAGTTCTTCGCCAACTACGACAACACGGCATCAAGCTAAAGTCCAAGAAGTGCGAGCTTTTCAAATCAGAAGTTAAGTATCTTGGCCAAATTGTATCGGCGGAAGGATATAGGGTTGATCCGGCTAACACGAAAGCAGTGATGGAGTTGAAAGAGCGAAAACCGTCTACCGTAGGGGAAGTCAGGAAACTCCTTGGACTGCTGGGGTATTATCGGCGTTATATTCAGGACTTCGCAAAGATTGCAAGACCGTTGTTTGATTTACTACAAGCGCCACGAGATAGTCGAAGCGGGGACCGGGATAGGTCAAGACAAAGCCGTCTAAGCACTAACGACAAGACCGTGTCATCTAAGCAGCGGATTACGTGGACTCAGCAACATCAAGCATCCCTTGTACGGCTGATCGACTGCCTAACTACTCCACCGATAATGGCATACCCAGACCATAGTCAACCTTTTGTACTGCATACCGACGCGTCAAATGATGGACTTGGTGCGGTTCTGTATCAACGGCAAGAAGGCAAAATGCGAGTGATAGGATACGGTTCCCGCGCCCTTACGGCAGCAGAAAAGAATTATCATTTACATTCAGGTAAATTGGAGTTTCTGGCCCTAAAGTGGGCTGTATGTGAACAATTCCGTGATCATCTTTATTATAGTCCTCATTTTACTATATACACTGATAACAACCCATTGACCTATGTACTAACAACTGCAAAGCTTAACGCCACAGGATTACGGTGGATAGGAGAGTTAACAGACTTTAATTTTGACATAAAGTATCGCCCTGGGAGAATAAATATCGATGCCGACAGTCTTTCGAGATTACCTGGTGACTTTGAGAGGTATATGGCTGCATGTACAGAGAGTGTACCACGAGACGAGGTAGCGGTATCAGTCACATCAGCGCAATCTCTAGGCCAAGGTGACACGGTGTGGATATCTGCGGTGACTGACAATATCGAAGTACTCCAAACGGAAACAAGACAACCATCTGCGCAATCGATCAATCAGGTCAGGATGATTGACATTGTTAAAGCTCAGAGTGAGGACCGTAGCATTAGCCGTACACTGGAGTATGTGAAATCAAACCGCAAACCAACACCACAAGAGCGACGAAGGGAGTCGACAGAAGTTCGTAAGTACTTGTATGAAATCTCGAAATTACACATTGACAAAAGAACTGACATCTTATACCATGGTAAGCAAGTAGTTCTTCCAAAGGTTTTTCGAAGGAGGGTTTACAGAGAGTTACATGAAGAGATGGGCCACCTCGGCACTGATCGGGTTCTAGCTTTAGCGCGAGAGAGATTTTATTGGCCATACATGAGAAGAGACATTGAACACTACATCAACAGAGTATGCCGATGTCTCAAACAAAGGAAACCAACCCTTCAGACTAGAGAACCGCTCCAGTCAATCACCACAAGTTCACCCTTCGAATTGGTATCAATCGACTTCGTACACCTTGAGCGTAGTTCCGGGGGCTACGAGTACCTCTTGGTGATTGTAGATCACTTCACCCGATACGCACAAGTTTACCCAACGAGGAACAAGACTGCGAGCACTGCGGCAGAGAAGATTTTCAACGACTTTATCCCGAGGTTTGGTTACCCGGCAAGATTACATCACGATATGGGAGGTGAATTTGAGAACAAGTTGTTCAAGAGCTTAGAACAACTAACGGGAGTCATGCACTCGCGAACGACACCCTACCACCCCCAAGGCAACGGTCAAGTAGAGAGGATGAACAGAACTCTTCTTGGCATGATGAGGACACTGCCTGAACAATACAAAGCCAATTGGAAAGACCACGTACACAAATTGGTACATGCTTACAACTGTACGAAACATGAGGCAACCGGTTATTCCCCATTCGAACTGTTGTTTGGACGGCCACCTCGCCTGCCTATTGATTTAGTTTTTAATTTGAAATCTGAGGAAGACGATACTTCGTATCCTAAATATGTGGAAAAAGTGGAAACGCGCTATGGAAGAGGCCTATGCTAAGGCCAGTAAAGCTGCAAACCAGAGCGCTGTGAAAGGAAAGAAGCAACATGACAAACGACTAAGATCATCTGTACTACAACCGGGAGACCGTGTATTGGTACGCAATTTGACGCCACGTGGTGGACCAGGGAAGCTCCGCGCATACTGGGAAGACGAAATCCATGTGGTGGTATCGCGTAAGAGGCCAGACAGCCCTGTGTATGTACTTCGCCCAGAATCGGGGAGGGGGCGAGATCGTACACTTCACCGTAATCTACTTCTGCCATGTAGTTATTTACCAGTAGAACAACCAGATTTGCGACGAGATGCAAGGCCGAGGCGTGTAGCGGAAAGACCTCCAACTCCGTTTCCTGCTCCTGATGACGGATCTTCAGATGAAGACGAATTACTTACATTCACGATGTATTTACCGCAAGAAGAATCTGTTGGTGACACATCTCTACATGTTAGCCTCAACGACGAGCAGACGGAAGTAGAGAGTGTACCTGAGCATACAGAGGAAGTACAGTCGCAAGGTGACGATGATACACAGCATCAAGGTAACGACAGTACAACGGGAAACAACGATGACGATGCTACACAGAATCAAGATAATGACAGTACAACGGGAAACAACGAAGAAACCATCCAAGGACGTCCGAGGCGGATTCGTAGACAACCGTCAGTTTTCACCTATTTGGCTCCTGGGAACCCAGTGTACCTCAACCCAGTGACTGTATATCCTGATAATGTGTACAACACACAGATACCATATTACTGGCCACCCACGCAAGTTCAACCCACACAGACTTATGGATACAGCGTACCACAGACGTATGGCTACAGCGTACCACAGACGTATGGCTACAGCGTACCACCGACGTATGGATACAGGGTACCACATGCAGTTTACAACTAAGCAGTCTACAATGAACAATGAACACTTATATCAGTTTTATATATATTGTATTAAAAAAACGTTTGAGAACATCAGGTGTTTCTACACCTTTACATAACAGTCATGTATGATTATTAACAGTTTATAGAACTAGCCCATACATCAGTTGGTTAGCATGGACAGCAAGAAGAACAATAGATCGGAAGGCCTGATCAACCTACCAAGAATCTAATTACGTGTATTCATTGTTAACTAGAATGAACCAACAAGTATGTAACAAACAAATTGTTTTAGAAAAACCATTGTCAAATGTCACGGATGACATCTCTTTAGGAGGGGCGAGTGTTAGCTAGTGTTTTGTAACTCGATGCTTAGTAACTGGAGAATGTAACATAAGGGGGCGGGGCACATGTTTTGTGGTCTCTGTCCGGATTACTGTAGTATGACAACACAACGCAAGTAAAAGAAGATTGTTCTCAAATTTGACCATAGTTATAGTATTATTCTAAAATCAAACAAAAAGAAGGTAAAGAACACAAGTAACACCACCAGGGGTCTGAATGCCGAGGATCTAGTTAACGGAAGTAGATGGTTGGAAGGTCCAGCGTTCCTGTACCAGAAGGAAGAATCGTGGCCCTCGACGCTCCACTCCACCGAGAGTGATTGCACCGAAGAAGCTCGAAAGGAAAGCACCAGAGTGAACATTGCACTTGCTGTGCATCAAGTAAACGAATTGTTGGATGTAGAGAGATTTTCAAATTGGGTGAAGCTACTACGTGTCACCGCATGGGTGCTACGCTTTGTGACAACTTTGAAAGCGTCTAGAGGAAAGACAGTTCGTGGGAAGGTTGATGAACAACAGTCTGACAGTTTGACGACTGAGGAGATGGAGAGAGCAGAGAAATATTGGATTTGTCGGGTGCAGAGGAACGAGTTCCATGAAGACTGCGAAGAGCTAAAGACGGGAAAAGCATTATCGAAGAGTAGCCGACTAAAGGCACTTGACCCATTCCTAGACCAAGATTCGGTGCTAAGAGTAGGAGGAAGACTACAGCATTCATCATTGCCTTACGACGCCAAGCACCCCATCATCCTACCTAAGAGGAATTGGATTTCAAGACTGATTGTGCCGTTTCAAGTACACAGGAACAGCTATCATAGTAGAGGAACGAATTGCATACTAGCAGAACTGAGACAGAAGTACTGGGTGATACATGGCAGAGAAGTGGTTAAGCAGGTAGAACGAGAATGTAACCGTTGCAAGATACGAAGACGACGCCCAGGTGAGCAAATAATGGCACCTCTACCAGCTGCAAGACTTGGTGCTTCGATGAGATGTTTTGCTCAGTGTTGTGTTGACTTCGCTGGGCCATTTGTGACGAAGATAACGAGACGGGTCACAGCAAAGAGATACTTGTGCTTGTTTACTTGTGCAGCGTCGCGTGCAGTTCACCTTGAAATTGCATTTACACTGAACACTAGCAGTTTTCTCGATGCCTTTTCAAGAATGGTTGCCCGACGTGGAAAGCCAGAGCTGATGATAAGCGATAATGGAACCAACTTTACGGCAGCAAACCAGGAACTTCGTCAACTTGTTATGAACTTGGATCAGCAGTCAATCTGCGATGAAGGAGCAAATCAAGGGATCCGATGGAGATTCAACCCACCAACTGGTTCACATCACGGAGGAGTGTTTGAAGCCTTAATAAAGTCAGCGAAGAAGTCGATCAAGGCGATACTTGGAAATGCTGGAGTGACAGATGAAGAACTGCTAACTGCTATTGTAGAAGTAGAAGGTCTACTGAATTCACGCCCTCTAACTTATGTTAGTGACGACCCAAAAGATGAACATGTACTGACACCAAACCATTTTATATTTGGACAAGCTGGAGGGCAACTAGCCCCACGAGTAGCTGACGAGATAGCGTTTAATTCTAGAAATCGATGGCGTTATGTACAAGACCTAGTACTGAAGTCGTGGCAGAGATGGATGAAAGAGTACTTGTCGACCTTGAACACGAGAAGCAAGTGGATTCAAGAGAAGAGGAACTTCAAAGTTGGAGATATCGTACTGATGATTGATCAGACCAATCCACGTGGAAAGTGGCCGCTCGCTCGGGTCACGGAGGTGTTCACTGGATCAGACACTAATGTCAGAGTGGTGAAGGTCCGCTCTGGAAAGAAGGAGTACACACGCCCGATTACAAGACTATGCCCACTTGAATTGGAGTAGTGAACGCTCACGAGTCGTTCACGGGTGGGAGAATGTTGTCGCCTAGGAACATTTAGTACTGTTTTCGCCCAGGCGTACCTGGACCGAGCGAGAGACGAGAGAGTGGGACGAGACAGTGCGAGAGAGTGCGAGTTTGCACGTGTGTTGAGTTAGATGTGAAGATCGCGAAACTAGAGGAATAAAATATCGTTTTCGTACGTACAGCTGTTGTTGATGATGTTGTTGATGATGCTTTTGATGATGTTGTGGATGATGTTGTTGTTGATTCTGTTGATGATGTTGTTGATGATGTTGTTGATGATGTTGTTGATGATGTTGTTGATGATGATGTTGTTGATAATGTTGTTGATGATGCTGTTGATGATGTTGTTGTTGATGATGCTGTTGATGATGTTGTTGATGATGTTGTTGATGATATTGTTGATGATAATGTTGATGTTGTTGATGATGCTGTTGATAATGATGTTGATGCTGTTGTTGATGCTGTTGATGATGCTATTGATGATGCTGTTAATGATGACATTGTTGATGACAATGTTGATGATGTTGTTACTGTTGATATTGTTGTTGATGATGATGACCATGTTGATGCTGATAACAATAACGGTAATAGTACTAATGGTATCACATACAAATAATGACAATGTTGCTATGATAATGATGATGATGATGAGTATCCAATTTCAAAATCTAGTATAAAACTAACCAACTCGAGTCCCGCAACAAGTCTGTTCTTGATTTCAGGCAACTTGCCAATCCATCGTATGACACCATATTGGCTCCCATCATTGGTCATGGGCACTTTCACCAGTGAACCAACCTCCAATTTACCAGTGTGATTGGTCAGTCTGTCCTGGTCATCATGCTTTGATGGACTGCTACTACTTTTTTGTGTATCCATTAGATAAATCCTTATCCAGCGGATAAAAGTTATCCAGATGGCGTGATTCGGTTGCACGTAGCTTGGTAAGAGTTATCCACTGGATAAAGTTATCCGCGGATAGGTAGGTTGTTTAACATGGTCATCATCATCATCTTAAGTAACATAAGAAGTATTAGACATAAATTTGATGCATTCGTAAACTATTTAAATTCATTAAGACACAACTTCTCGTAATCTTATTTATCATTAAGACACAAGTTTTCAATTATAGCATTAACTGAAACTTAGTTAACTGAGGATGAAAATGATATGTATAGAATTCCTGGTTCAGTACTCTCCTATACATCTAAACAGAAAGAACAAAATTGGTGGAGGAATTTGTCTTTTTATTCATGAAAACTTGAATTATGTACGCAAAAACGAATTAAGTTTTGTAAATGTCGGCAATAACCCTATTGAGTCACTTTTCATTGAAATAACTAACAAAAAAAGTAAAAATATCATGGTTGGAGTAATATATAGGCCTCCCAATAATAAATATACAGACTTTGAATTGGATTTAAACTACATCCTATCTAAACTAGATAAGACTAAACCGAGTTATATTCTAGGTGATTTCAATATTGACCTTCTAAAATATTCTCAATGTAGTTTCTCAAATCAATTTTTTAATCTCTTATCCTCTTCCACATACAGACCTCTTATCACTAAACCTTCACAAATAACCATATCAAGTTGCACTTTAATTGATAACATTTTCACCAATAACCATCTAGATGAACACTTGAACGGAAATTTGATAAATGATATTTCAGATCTGCCAGTTTTTAGTATAAGAAGAAGAAGAATACTTTATTTGCACTTTACATAATACTGTATTACAAGTTTTTTTGTATTGATAAATAAAATTAAGGAGGAGAATAAAATGATAGTGTAAATTGTAAATAGGTTAAATAGTAAATAAGGTAGAAGTGCTGGAGAGTAACATTCGTTTTCGAGCTAGCTCACCAAGATTTACAATAACATAGTATGATGGACAGTGAAAATATTTTTTACAAATAATTTTTATAACTAAGAATACAGTAAATCAAATAAACACAAAAGAACATGTAAACAAAGAGTTTACTACAAGATTAATCAATCAATCTTCTCTTGAATCTTTTTATAAGCATCTCCAATCATATCAACTAGTGAGCTGAAAGTTGTATGTATAGAATATTAGAATGTAGTGGCAGTGTGTGTGAGAGAGAACAGTGTCTCCCAATTAGTGCCCAAGCGCTAGAACACATTGGACACTTAAATAAACAGTTATTATTATTTTATTATAACTGGAAAAATACTTTTGCTGAAAACGATCCTCAAAAATCCTTAGAAGCTTTCTTGCTTGACTTTTGTGAGTCTTATAACAAATATTTGCCATTAAAAGTTCTAAAATCTAAAAATAATCATAATTATCACAGAAATTATTGGTTTACAAAGGGGCTAAAAGCATCTTCCAAAACTAAAGAAAAGCTATACAGAAAGTTTGTTAAAAAACCCACTAAAGAAAACCTGAAAAAATACAAATTATATCGAAATAAATACAACCATTTGATTAGACCGAATTGCCAAAAAGAAACATTTCGATGATAAGTTTAATAAAGCTGTTAATGACTCTAAGTCAACCTGGCAAGCAATCAATGAATTGATAGGTCAAAAAACTTTCAAGAAGACGTTACTAAACATTTTAAAATATGAAAATGTAAACATTGATGAACCTACTATACCATAGCTGAAAAATTCAATGATTTTTTTGTTCATGTTGGTCCAAATCTGGCCAAATCACAAATGATTTTGAAACGTACTTGAAAGGAGATTACAGAAATTCAATGTTTATTTATGAAACAACATGTGACGAAATTTAAAAAAATAATTAATTAATTAAAAAGTAAAAATAGTTGCGGAATAGACGGAATAATTATAAAAGTAATAAAGTACGTTGCTCCGTTAATAGTAATGCCTTTATCTCATATTTTTAACCTCTCATTTAAATCAGGGAAGGTCCCTGATCAACTCAAAATAGCTTTAGTATCACCTATATATAAATCATCAGATAAAGATATATTTTCAAACTATAGACCGATACAGGAGCCCATAAGTAGGAGCCTCCATCTACCGTACTGGGTTTGTGAGACGACCTGTGACCGGATCAGGCTATTTTTAGAACACCTTTTCCCGCGAACTAATCATCAATCAATAGGAATCCCTCATGGGAATTAAACAGAGCCAATCAGCATCAATGAGGTAGATGATTTGTGTTTATTTGTGATATATGAACAAAGTGGCGGACGAAGAAATTGGCGAAATTGAAGAAACTGAAAGTGAAGAGAGCGAAAATGATAGTGATAGTTACAGTGACTCTTTTGCAGAGTTTAGTACTTCATCGGAAAGTGACCAAGAGTCTTTAAGTTCGTGTTCTGTTTCTCAAGGAACTAAAAAAACATCAAATAGTAAACCTACCAAGCCAAAAGCTAGAAACTCCGTAACAAAACCGAAATCAAAAATCCCTGGTGTAAAATTTCGCGGCAAAACTGGTGTTCTAAAAATAGCCTGATCCGGTCACAGGTCGTCTCACGAATACATCCCAGATGGAGGCTCCTACTTATGGGCTCCTGACCGATATCAGTTCTCCCATGTTTTTCAAAAGTATTGGAAAAAATGATGTACAAAAGGCTGATTGATTTCATTGATAAGAATAAAATATTATCAGATCATCAATATGGATTTCGTAGTAAACGCTCTACAACCCATGCAATAGTAGAACTAATTGATAAAATAACAAACTCAATTGAAAATAATGAAGTGACTGTTGGAATTTTCTTAGACTTATCAAAGGCATTTGACACAGTAAATCATCGCATATACTCTTAAAAAAATTGTACTTTTATGGGATACGTGGAAAATGTCATGACTGGTTAAAAAGTTACCTCGCAAATAGAAAGCAGATACCGTATTCACCGGCGTATAAGCCGCACTCGCAGATAAGCCGCATCCCGAGTTTGGCAATGCAAATTTTTGAAAAAATGTTTTTACTCAGGCACTTCTGGAGGAAGCCCGAGTAATAAAATGGACATTCCTTTTTTTTCCCATTAGCCACAAACGGGTCAAATAGTTTCCCAGCGCGTATCGAATTGAATCCGAAGTATTATTGTCGGGCCGAAGGGCCCCGAGCTGCTCAGTCTCGTGCAGTTCACATCAACAACGAGCACAACCGAACTCCCTACGGTTACTTATCGGGATATGTTCGTATTACATGTAAATTGGAACGATACAGAGAAGATTAGCAAGTTATCAGTTCTAAAATCTAAGGTTCATTAGCGTGCATGTGAGAATGTTATGTTTGAGACACTTGATTGACACATGTTGTGTTAGCACGTGAATCAACCCGCTCATCAATGAAAAACACTTTAGCAAACCGTTAGGTCTTGTAGTAAAACCGTTAGCACAATTTAGCAAACCGTTAAATTGTCTGAAAAGGTGTTAGCGCCTGTTAATTTGCCTGTTTAACGTCTAACCAATGGCCAATGCTTTTAGGAGTAACTAATGGTAATAAACACACGAATGATGTGCGTACTCTTTTATACTTTTATGTTAATTTTATGTAAATTTCTGGTACCAATTCCCGATGTTCTCGCAGATAAGCCGCACCCCCAACTTTGGATCGCGATTTTCGGAAAAAATGTGCTGCTTATACGCCGGTGAATACGGTAGTTAATATAATGACACTAAATCAAATGAGATGACTATTAAATGTGGAGTACCACAAGGTTCTGTTCTGGGGCCGCTATTATTCTTAATTTACATTAAGGTAATTCCTCAGTATATCTTCCCAAATTGAAAAATCGCTGAAATTTTGCAGGTGAATTATTTTTGAGTTTTTATTGCCAGAAAAGTAAAAAAAAAATGGGGGTCACCGCGCTTGTTTCAGTAATATTGGTCAGCGGTACAAGCAAAATCGACTCAAAACAATCGAATATCGTGTCACGGTGTTAAAATGGCTCAAAAAAATTGTGGGAGTGCTTTACTGCAACCGATTTACCGTCTTTTAAATCACACCAGTTCAACAAAGGTGATGTACCAAAAATTTCATAACAATATTACCAATTGAGTCATTTACAAGCCGGGTTTTGACAAAGGAATGACCGAATTTCCTTCCATTTTCGTATGCAAATCGAGAATTTAAAAAAGTCAAATTACATCATCTTCAAATCGCATAGGAAAAAGATTCAAGCACAGCCACAATTGAAACTTAATGATGAGGATATTGTTAGAGTTAATCTAAATTTCTAGGTATAATTATTGATGAACATTTAACATGGAAAGACCACATTGATCATATTACCAAAATAATAATAAAAACTACAGGAATTCTATGTAGAATACGTTATTATGTTAATCAAACAATTTTGAAACTAATATATAACACATTAATTTATCCTTATCTCTGTTATGGAAACATTCACTGGGCTAATAACTACCCTTCTAGACTAGAAAATATTTTTAAACTGCAAAAGAAAATTTTAAGAATCATAACTTTTTCACAATATTCTTCACCATCTCTTCCTCTCTTTACTAGCATGAAAATATTAAATATCTATCAAATTAATGACCTTCTAATAGGAATCTTTAATTTCAACCTTATCCATAATACTCTTCCTCCATATTTTAAAAATTTCAGTGTAGAAAATCACAAAGAAATCACAAAAACCTACACAAAAATGGAATTCTCTTCTCAAATAAAATCTTCTAAATCTTTAAAGTGCCTATAACCCCTGTGAGTTTGTTTTAAAAATCGATTATATATTAAGTGAATAGTTACAGGTTTCAGTATTTTGTGATTTGAACTTCGTGTTTGTGAGTTATAGAGGTTTGAAATCGGGATATGTTAATTTGATGACGTGACTTAAGGAGTGATGCCATAGCTTATTTAGTTGTGTTCTTTCTGAAATAGGATAAAAAGTTTATCAAATCATATCCATAAACTGTGAAAAGATATTGCAAGTTTCAAAATGTCAGTAATTTGCACAAGGGTGTTTTTGTATGAGACCTGATTCCTTAAAGTGCGTCATTTTGACGTCATCTGATTTCCATATCGCGATTTCAAACCTCTATAACTTGCAAACGCGAAGTTCAAATCACAAAATACTGAAACCTGCAACTATTCACTTAATATATAATCGATTTTTAAAACAAACTCACAGGGGTTATAGGCACTTTAATGATATTTAAAAATAAAATGAAATATTTTTTACTTTCTTGATTAATTCAGATGTATCTTCATATTAATGATTTATGGTTTATAGTTTTATAGAATATATTCAAGCACCAACTGATACCCACTAAGACTTAGCTTATAAATATAGAAAAATATTGTAAGACTTAACTTAACTTAAATGTTTAGCTACTGGGCATCCTCGGGAATCCAGGGGTATATTCTGTCGCTCGTTACTCGCTCCCAGAGAAATACCCCTGGGAACGAAGTCTGTTGGAACTTGTTCCGGAAGTCAAAATTACTCTCGTTTCTGATTGGTCGACCTTATATGGTCGACCAATCAGTATCAAGTATTTCTGGTTTGAATAGGACAGCCGCCATTTTGAATTTTGACTTCCGGAACAAGCTCCAACAGACTTCGTTCCCAGGGCAACCTCGTCCCCAGGGCCCTCTCTTCTCGCTATTTTCAAAATGGCGGACGCTCGAGAGAAGACCCTGGCTGAACTAAAACGCATTTTGATTGGATAACACAACAAGCCTTCTAATTGGTCCATATCGAAGGTTGCTAAATATAGCATAAATTAAAATTCGAATCATCGAGTGAATTTATAGTTTCAACGGATAGTTCTTTTCTGGTCCTAAATGTATCGAATTAGGAAGATCGAAGCCGCTGCAAGTGATGTGTGAGTGTTATCGAAGCATTGAAATGTCTTTAGGAACATGAAAAAGTCCACCGATCGAGATCGTTTACCGTAAAGCAAGGTATCAATTTATACGAGCAAGACTGACTCGGACGGTGACACGGCAAACTGATATATTATTGTCGTTGTTTACATAATTTGCTAGTGCTTTTGCTCTTGAGTTTTGCAGTATGTGACACGTTAATCCACGTCAACATGTTTTGTACTTTAGCCGTTAGAGATGAAACGGGTGTTTGTATACAAATAGCAGCACTTGTTTACAGCGAATAAACTGTCGATCTGACCTGTGGCTCTTTCTCAGTATATCACTATCCTGAATCTATCTGTGTACACTTGTCCATGGCCAGAATTGCTCCAGCTTAGAAAGTGATTTTATTTATTATTTGAGGCAAAACAATCACAACATCAACGAACGCATTTTCTTCAGTAACTCTTCACAAGGCCCTTTCGATTACTTTCGACCATAAGGAAAATGGCAGCCTGGGTACGAACCTCCAAGATTCTTGGAGACACGTGACCAGCCTACACCAGGGTCTTCTCTCGAGCGTCCGCCATTTTGAAAATAGCGAGAAGAGAGGGCCCTGGGGACGAGGTTGTTCCCAGGGGTATTCATTCTCGTACCCAGAGCCCGCTCGTCATTTGGTTTGTCGCTGGCTCTGGGAAACCCTGTTGCTCGGTCGTCAAATTTTGACGACCAAGTCGTCAGAGCGCATGCTCATACTAAAGACCGCTGAGAGCAGGTACTGTGGAAGAGTCTACTGGCTACGTAGTATTTACGTTGGTTTGAATATTCAAACTAACGAGTACACAAGTTTGTACATTTATCTTCGTGTAGCCGTTTAAAATCCCTTCGACGTTCATCACCGGTTCTTCTCTGGCTCTGTTGCGGTAAAGGCTGGACGATAAATACATGTTCTAATATAATCTTGCATGTGAACCTTCCTGTCTTCCGCTTTGTTATTGTTTCTCTTGAATTATAAAAATATTCCTTTGAATACTCAAAGCGAGTACGATCGATTGTGTCTGTAGCCGTTACTTTACTTTTATAATTTATGTATTGTTAGATCTCCCTTTACGAATTCAGATCAATTTATGTCTACACAGTCACTCTCATTTCCATAGCTTTATAATTCAATAACGGAATACCATTGTATGAAAATACAACCGTCGCTGTCATTCCTTTCGTTCGCCCACAGGTAGCCCAAGCGCAGCATTTGTATAAGAGAATGTATGGGAATTATTCAATGGTGGATTTTCAGCGTAAATATTGAATAAATGTTACTGTAACTTACTATGTGTCTTGAAGTAGTTCCTGCCAATGTCTGGAGCGAGTTTCAGAATTTTTCGGATTTTTTTTTCCCTCCCCTTACACAGAAGATGACAAGGTTGGAATCGAAGCCCGAAAATCGCCTTCAAACGGCTCTAATTCAGGTCGATTTTCTCGAAGAAATTCGAATCCCATCGCAATCTGCCTTTGCAGGGCTGTCAACGGATAACCTAGCAATGTAGCTGTGCTTATTGAATCGAGCCAGTTGCTTTTCCTGAGCCATGAGCTCCCTTGAGGCCAAGAAAATCCACTCCAAAATCGCCATTTTTATGCGTGGCGAGAACAAGTGGGTACAGAAAAGCCGTTGAACTCACGGTCGAAACCTGGGAGCAAGTACAAAAGTTCAACCCCACCGGGAGGGACAACTAAGAAAACTTCCAAAACAAAACCCTTGGGAGTTTTCTTAGTTGTCCCTCCCGGTGGGGTTGAACTTTTGTACTTGCTCCCAGGTTTCGACCGTGAGTTCAACGGCTTTTCTGTACCCACTTGTTCTCGCCACGCATAAAAATGGCGATTTTGGAGTGGATTTTCTTGGCCTCAAGGGAGCTCATGGCTCAGGAAAAGCAACTGGCTCGATTCAATAAGCACAGCTACATTGCTAGGTTATCCGTTGACAGCCCTGCAAAGGCAGATTGCGATGGGATTCGAATTTCTTCGAGAAAATCGACCTGAATTAGAGCCGTTTGAAGGCGATTTTCGGGCTTCGATTCCAACCTTGTCATCTTCTGTGTAAGGGGAGGGAAAAAAATCCGAAAAATTCTGAAACTCGCTCCAGACATTGGCAGGAACTACTTCAAGACACATAGTAAGTTACAGTAACATTTATTCAATATTTACGCTGAAAATCCACCATTGAATAATTCCCATACATTCTCTTATACAAATGCTGCGCTTGGGCTACCTGTGGGGTCGCCTTGCAAGTTTGAATCTTTGTTGATCTCATGAACCAATCAAATACGATCAGTCATTGTTGATTTCATCAGCCAATGAAATTCGCTAAAATTTCAGGGATTCCCAGAGCCAGCGACAAACCAAATGACGAGCGGGCTCTGGGTACGAGAATGAGGGGTATTTCTCTGGGAACGAGTAACGAGCGACAGAATATACTCCTGGGTTCCCGAGGATGGCTACTGGGGAGCTTCTTGTAAAAGCCTGCAAGGGTTTCTTAAGCTCTCCACACATATATATTCCTATACATATGTTTTTATTGTAATTTTTTTAAATAACATGTATTATATAAGCTTATGTGAAATAAAGTGATTGATTGATTGAAACTGAGTGATTTGATCCACCGAATAAAGTGAAAGAAACAAAATCGGCTCGTAGAATTTAAGTTACTTGATGAACAACCATTTCAATAATTTAAATACACGAAGGGAACGGGTTTTCAGAAGGGAATTAAATCCACTCGAAGTTTTAATACACTGAACTGATGAGTTGAGAGCGAGGTACAGATTTGGAAGAAGAGGAATTGAGTAAGTCTTATATTGTCGATGTAATCAAAGATGACATTGAACCAACAACAAAACGAAGTCACTCACTATCAGCAACAGTCCAAGTAATGATCACCTTGAGGTTTTTGGCATCAGAAAGCTTTCTTCAAGTCATCAAACACTCTATAAAGTACCGGGACAGCCAAAGTACTACGATTTTAACCTCTCAAAGGTGTACCCGTTTTAGGCCGATTTTAATTTTTTTCTCCCTTAACCTGTAAAGGAAGAGAAGGCTGGAAACTACGGACGCCGAATCTTGGCTACGGCGATCTTCGAGGCCTCGAAAAACCTACAAAAATTCGAAATGTTCGCGATTTTTTCACATAATCCCTTTCTCACATTCCCCTAGCACACATCCAATCGGTTCATCACTGACCTACTCGCTTTTAAAGTCGTGAATTGAACTCAATTCGAAGTCAACCTTGCTTGTGACTAGCCGTGGAACCATCAGCTTTCACATTCCACGTATTCGGTTTCAACGAACTTTCTTCGGAACACGTGCCGAACCGAGCCGAACCAGCGATGATAAAGTCGGCCGATCTAACACATCAGGGCAATAGAACAGTAAATTATCAACGCTGTGGTGAATTTTCAGTCCTTTATTGACAACGTAAGTGCCATTATACGTTATTTTGTAATTCTACATACATTCTCTACAATTATTCACAAGATCACAGCTTGGGCTGCCTGTGGCATGACCACTAATTCTTTGCACAATCGTCAGATTATAGAGCGAATGGGATGTCTTTACAAAATGATATTATCAAACCTGGTGTGTGTCTGTTTAGCGGGGTTTTGTACGGCCGAATAGATTTCCAAAAAGTACGATACATCAGAAAGTGAATTTTTCATGAGGGGGCCTCCCGCGATTACCGATCGATTGCTGCTCTGATTACAAAGGAAAACAATCCACGAGTTAGCCATAGGGCGCCTTTGATTTTGTTCGGAGTTGGTCTCCTACGCAACCGATTTTAGTTCCCTCATGCAACGCTCCCGGCCCAGCGGTGCATGACGAAACTAAAAACGGCTGTGTAAGTAAACTTGCATAATTAATAGTGACCTAGTTAGTGCATATCTGAAAGCCGAAATGATCCCCAATTAGTACCTGAAATGATCCCGGGTTAATTCAGAGAATGGACCAACGGATGGAAGAGCAATGGCTATGTCGAAGCAACAAAGAAAGTGTCAATAATTTTTGTAACCCATTTTAAGTTGATGATAAAAACGTGTATTTGCAAGAGAGTATAGATATAACATGTATATTTAGTACAAGTAGTATAGTACTTTTCATGTGCCTTGGATTGGTTAGTCAATCTCGGTATATGGCTGGGTTCTCTACAGGCAAGTTTAATTATTGTAGGATAAAACAAACTGCCCTCTCACTCCCTCTATAACTAGATTGTTGCATTAGGGAAGGTTCAGTTCCTTTATTATAGAAATATGCTGGCAAAGATTCACACTAGCTGAGCTGTGTCAGGGTCGGAAGCGTAAAGAGTGCTTACGACTACTGTGAACAACAAAATGGAGTTGCAATCAGAGTCGGAAGGATAAAGGTTTCCTTTTTCTTCCAATTCTGACGCTTATGATCTTGTGTGAGAATCAGAAATGTATCAGAAGAATTAGCCAATGACAGAACTCATTCTCAAGCAATTTAAAGCAGAAAAATTATAGAAACATTTGGCCAAGTAAGCTAGATATCAATCTGGTATTTATTGTGCGAACTTTAAAGAGTAAACAATAACTCTGATCCAAGTCAAGTGATACTGCTACAAAAGATATAAAACCATAGAATCCTAGGACGTTTAGAGTTGAATGGAAAATATACATGAATTAGAGAATGTTTTGGGAATCAAAGCGAGCCCTCCGTCCTTCCGATTCTGACGCTAGTGTGAACCAGCATTTATTGCTGTGTTATGTAACATATCGAACATGAGAAAGAGTTCGTCCTCTGATTTGAAAACATGTATTAAGCAGACAAAAGATCATTTCCCAAAGGTGTCCACTTAATACAGGTTTCACTGTGTATATAACTACTACAATTCAGGGTAAGGCTAGCGCATAGAACTCTAACGGCGAGCAAACACAGAGCAGGTATGCATGCTTGAAAAAGATATGGTAAATTACAATTAGTTTTCATTAAGTGTATCTATGATTTCTGTCATTGAGGGACGTTCTTCAGGCACTTCCAGAACACACCTTCTAATAAGGTCCCTGTATAAATGATTGGTAACCAAGGCAACCTGCTCAGTCCTATGTGTTACATCAGGAAACTCTCGAATGTTCATCTCACACAGCAGAACTCCAAAGCTGTAGACATCAACCTTTAACATAACAACGAAAAAGATCATTAGAAAAAACATTACACATTCAAACAACATTCACAATACTACTACAGACAAAGCTCCCGGTCTAAACTAGAGCTGGTTGCTTATGATCATTATGAAAGCTTTTAGCTCTGGTGATGTCATGTAATACATAAGCACAATACCTGCCCATTGCTACAGTATTGTATTGCACACTTGCAAACAACATTTCACACAACAATTTTGTGTAAGTAAATAAAATAAATGTGTCTAAGACTTATGAAGAAGTTATTAAGTGTTGAACCATGACGCTGGTAATCACCAAAAGCGGTCATGTAAACTACTTTTTAAAAGACTGTATATAGCTAATTGCCTAATCGTTGTCGGATCAAAAATCGTGAAAGCTATGACCACAAGGAATTCTGAGAAAATAAAACTCTCAAATAACACCGTCAAACCTTTTTATCCAGACTTGTTGGATCTTAGTTAAATAGCTCATATACCTTCAAAACTACGAGAACATTGAATATATCTGCATGTAATGTGGCTCATGAACTGATTTCCCATGTTCAGGTTAAATTATTAGAATTTACAAAAACAAGCAAAATGTTCTTACTTTTGGTGATTGTCTAGAAGTCTGTGCTTCAGGTGCAGAATAAACAACTGCACCAGGACTTATAGTCATGGAGTATTGCATAAAGTTTGCAGTGCCATAATCTGATACTTTGGCTCTCCAGCCATCACCATGTTTCCATAGCAACACATTTGCACTGCTGATGTCCCGGTGGATTATGGGAGCTGGATGGCTGAGATGTAAGTAGTTTAATGCTCTTGCAACATCCAGTGCAATGGTCTTCACCTCGTTGAGTTCCAATTCACGTTCTTGTAAAACTGCTCGTAAACTGGTGTCTAGCAGTTCAGACACAAACAGTGGACTAGCATCATCATTGGTGGCTCCAATAAACTGAAGAAGACAAGGATGGCGACATCTTGATGCAATGTTCATTTCACGTTCAAAGAGTCGCCTGTTATGAGGTGAGAGAATGAGTTCGTGAATTTGTTTCACAGCCACTACAGACCCACGGAATCGTCCCTCTATAACTTTCCCCCACCCCCCAATGCCAATAACATTGTTTGTGAGTTCAATTTCCTGACGACCTAACACCCAGTCTGAAGTCTCATTTGAGTTATGGTACATTTCCAAGGCTTGTTGTGCAGTGGCTAATGTTACTTCCAGTTCTGTTATTCGACGTTCATATTGTTGTACTCTTCTTTCTCCCTCTCGTTTGGCTTGTCGTGTGTTTTCCAAATCCTGTTGTAGCAACTGATACTGGTGTCGTTGCTCTTCTAAAAGTTGTTCAGCCAGAAATCTTGAAGCTTTTTCTCTGGCGATTTCATCAATTAATAGTTTTGTATTTTCGTCGGCATTATTATGTGCTGGATCTATAGACAGAGGTACAGACAGAACAGATTTAAATTATTGATATTATGGGATTGCAGATCTTTATGTCTGCAGGGCTCTCCAAACAAGCAATGGGGAGTTTGCAGGTGTTGCGTGACATTTTAAATTATAATCCAACAAAAATAAAAATATAATATTTGAAAAGAGCACACCAAAATTAGCAAATATTGAAATTCTGAAGTAATTTCGATGAATAGAGCGAAAGTTATGAGCGACCGAAGTTGGCTTTTTTCTTAAGAAACGTACGGTGGTAATTTTGGTGTGCTCTTTTCAAATATTATATTTTTGTTTTTGTTGGATTAAAATTTAAAATGTCACTCAACAAAATGTCACACCTGCAAACTCCCCCATTGAATGGCTCCCTGCAAGAACAACATACGGTATCTAAATTCTCCTTGAAATTGTTTGATTTTCAAAGGAGAATTTGGGTTTTGATCACAAGTCACTTACTCTGTTCTTACACGTACCCTACACATGACATTGCAACTTCTCAACGTTCTCAGTAGATTTTTAAACAGCCAGGCCCATGTGCATGAAAGGTGGTTAGCGCTATCCACAGAATAAATCCTATCCAACAGATACAATTTATTGCATAACTATATCATTTTTATCCATTGGATAGGACTTATCTGGTGGATAGCGCTATCCACCTTTTGTTCAACCAGGGCCTGGCCCAAACTTTGACACAAACCCTACTTACAAAATTAGTTACATCGCAGAAGAGTGAACTCTCTATAAGGCAGATACTAGGGGTATTGAATGGTCAAGGCGAGACTTTGCGAGACTCTGAGACAATGCATATTTTTGCGAGCCGAAGATGCTTTTTCACCGATTTTCTTTGTTTTCAAAATTCGAGACTCTGAGACAGCTTTTTGCGAAAAAACAAGACTTCGAGACTCGCAAAATTTCGGTGAGACTCGGTGAGACCATTCGACACCCCTGATACTTTAGCGACCAGCTCTCACTGTCTGGCTTTACTCATACACTGAAGTGTCTGCCAAGAGAGAATTATAAAGTAGACGCAGAGATCTATTGAGTTTTCTTTCCCTACCAGACAAAGCTTGTGCTGCTGCAACTGCCTTGCTAAGGCCATATTTTTCATAAGGCTGTATCCTAGATGGTTGAAGGAGTGTAGCGTCCATGACGGGTAGTCCCTCTCCCTTCTTCGTCCATTGAGAAAGCAAACTGGAAAACCCTCCTAGTCTGTGTACTTGGTTATTGAATGTTACCATTGGACTATCACTCCTTTCAGTAGAAATCGTTGATAAAAGACCAGAAACAGCTCCCTGTTCACTAAGAGTGCTACCAGATTCCAATTTTGTGTTTTCTGGTGGGTTTGTCGTTGAGTTGTTCAGGTTTTTATCCACGTTATTGACATCCTGCACAAAAGTACTATTAGCGATACCGGCACCTAGGAGTAAAGGAGCGAAGCCCCCAGTTCTCATTTCTGTCGTTTGTGTCGTTGAATTTGAAGACTCGGAACGTTGAGCTTGCATTCTGTTGTTGTCTTCAGCAATAGCTCCATTTTGTATACGAGGTGGTGTGGTGTTTAGCTTCTCTCCCCTTGTGTGTCTTGATCTCGAGACGTTTTCCTGATCTCGACGAGCTCTGGGCATCTTGTCTGGCTATAGTTTTTTAACACTGGTTTCAGTTTTTTGAAGTTCTATAAGATTTTATCGAGAAAGGAAATCTCACTTGTCAGAACTTTAAAAAATCATCTTCACGTACAATTTTTCGTACATTCTCGAACTTCGATTGTGATAATTACTCAACCATTAAAGGATGTTGATATACATCAAACTCAAACGACTTATTAATCACGATGATCAAAGTTATATCGTCCCAAAAACTCGATAAACTAAAACAAACATTACCTTTCGAGTTTAATATTCTCTGAACGCCGCCATGTTGGCCGAGTGGATAAGGGCACTGGGTAGGAATGACGTCAGATTTTAAAATTAGCAGTTCCAGGTTCTCTCGGACAACCTCTATCAATATGGCCAAATATGGCGGAAGTGCATGGATGTAAATAACACACGTTATAGAATGGGTTAATTTGCACTTTACATTGACTCGTATCGCAAGTACTCGTATATTTGGAAAGTGCAGAGTCACCACGATCTTCTGTTACTGAGTAAAGCAAGAAAATCGACCATCGCATGAAAATTTTACTTCGGGATATAAATTCTGCTCAGTCATGGGTGTGGTGAGAATGTAAAGGCTAACGCTCATAAAAATTGTCCTTCCAATTTGCGTTAATTATCCAAAAAGATCTCCAACGATAATGGATCACAGGACGGGGTTTTATATGCTGCTTAAGGACGCGGATAATCCACAATTTTCGGACAGCTCAACGTGGTGGGAAATGTTTTCAAGCTATGTTTACAGTCCTGATGACGATGTTGCACAGCCAGAGCATCTAGCTCTCAAAGGCGAACTCCTTGAAGCTTTAGAACGTGAGAAACAACCTCTAGATACTCAGAGGATATCCCTTCGCGCTGTCAAACAGTTCTACCAACGTGCAGAATGCAATTGCGAGGATTTGAAGCAGATCAATGTGGAGGAAATGAAGCTGTTGATTGCTGTGTTTTCCTACTCTGAAAGGTGTCGGATTGTCGATAATGGGTACCTTTCGTATGGTTGCACTATAAAGGAAGGGGACGAGGTGACTGTAAGGATAAAGGACCTACAGGACGTAGCTGGCGTAGTGAGATATAAGGGACCAGTACCTCCCTACGATGGAACCATGTTTGGAATAGAAATTTTGGTGAGTGAAATTCACTGTCAGAAACATTCAACCACAGGAATCCCAACCAGTAGCACAGCTATTATTTTCCAACACAGGGATCCCACACCACTTTCTCTTACAAACAGTAGAACACACTGGGGGAGGGGGGGGGGGGGGGATAAGTTGTCAAGCCACTTCATTATTTATTATTATATTATTATTCATCTTGCTTGTTAATATTTCTAGGATCATCAGTTTCGAAGGCAAGGTTCGTGCGATGGATCGTTCCAGTGCAAGCGATATTTTAAGTGCCAGCCTGGCAGTGGTTTGTTTGTGTCTGTTGATAAACTATGCATTACAGATACTAACCAAGGTGAGTGATCTTACTAGAAATAGTACTCAACGTAAGAGAGTGGAAGTGGAATAGGGAGAGGGTTGACAAGCCCAGATAAAAGCTTAAATTTTAATGCAATAAATCATTTCATCCAAAAACTTACTTTGATTTTAAACGAATCTGAAAATTGGGGGACTAGGGTGGGAGGGAGGAAGCTGCTCCCTTGATCCCTCTCACTATACCCCTGTACAATGTACCGTTTAATATACAGCTATTTCAAAAAAGGTTGGTGAAGGTTTTGTTGCATCTTGCATCCCAAGCCCGAAATGCACTATGGGTGATGTGAATGGAGTCAGCGAAAGGTCAAAACAATTATGGACTCTGGGAATTTTCCCAAACTTTGTCTTCGCAATATGGAGCAGGCATATTTTCTTATGTATGTGCATGCTGACATTATTTATCTATGATCCACAATACATTTCGGGCTTGGTATGCAAGATGCAACATGCAAAAATTAGATGCAACAAAACCTTCACCAACCTTTTTTGAAATAGCTGTATACGCATACTTTTGTCTCGCCAAACTCCAATTAGTGGTTAGATCAGAGATGAGATAAGACAATCCTGCAAAGCTGATTGCATAATGGCTGAGACGAAAGTATGTGAATACATTATGTAGGTGGTCATACATTTGCGCTTCGTGCTGTAAAATATTTGAATCTACATTCTACCTACCTGACAGAGGTAAGGTAGGGAGAACACTGCACAAGATCCAGCCCTCAGTAGACAGAGGATACGACAAATGTTAATTAAAATAGGCTCCATTTTCAAGCTCTAGCACGTTCCATGCACACTGGCACAGTTGGAAGTCAAGCCAAAAAGAAGGGGATCCAGGAGGGACAGGGAAAGAGGGAAGAATTATCCAATAGTTATTGCTCTGTCTCCGATGATTATTTACAGGGACGGATCCAGAGATTTTGCAAAGGGGGAGGGGGGGGGGGGGGGGGGGGGGGGGGGCACGTTCAGGCTGTTCATTGCTTTCAGCCAAATTTTATGAATTTTTTTTTGGGGGGGGGGAGGGAGGGGGCAAAAAGGTATTCGAATTTCCAAAAGGAGGCGGGTGCGCCTCCTTCGCCCCACCCTTATTCTGCCCCTGATTGAAATAAAGTCCTCTAAGTTATTTCATAATATTTTGACCTCGTTCTTTTCAGGAGAACAAGCGAGGAGTGAGGAACCACACAAAGATGAAGCGATTTTAAAGGAAGGTGAAAAATCAGAAAATAAAAACAAAAATACTATAATGGAGGAGAATGATGATGAAAAGATGAACAAAAACTGCAACAATGATAACAATGCTGCAAATTTCCATAACTCAGAAAACGAACTTTTGAATGGTGACAGTGAAGATAATAACGAATTAAATGTCAAGCATGACGAGAAAGAGAATGCATGTGACAAAAAAATGAATGGCTTTCTTGATAAGTCAAATTTGGAGACTGAAGGACTAGAACTCAAGTCCATTGTCGACGGTCTTCAGCAGCAGCTTTTGAAAGTCAAGATTGAATTGGAGGAAAAAGAAAACAAATGGAAACAAGAAAGGATGGAATGGGAAATGAAAATGGGATCACACCTTGTCACTCAGAATGACTTGCGTGACCAAGTCACGCAATTAGCGAAACAGGTCGAGGACGTGACAGTTGCTAAGTGTGAAGCGGAAGAGATGCTGAATGAGGAACAGAAAAGATGGAAAAAGCAAATGAAAGGTTTTAGTCGAGAATGGGAAGAATTTGAACGGCGTGTCCTGGAAGAACGAACTTTGAGGACAACTGTAGAAGAAAGACTGACCGAGCGTCAACGGGAACTCGAGCAAGAAACGAACCAAAAACTCGCTGTTCAGACGGAGCTGGAGCAATCGCGAAACGCGGCCAGTCAACACGCAAGCGACTTTGAAAGACATCGACAATACTTTGAATACAGAATCCGGGAACTTGAAAACACACCACGTGATGTCTCCGTGGTAGAACCAGCCAATGAGCCTTCGGAGACACGTGATTGGATAATCAGTCGTGACGAAATCCACGTGACTGGGAAAAGTCTCGGCACGGGGGCCTGGGGACAAGTCGTGGAGGGGATATTCCGTGCTTGTCCCGTGGCAGTAAAACGAATTCACGATCTCATTTTGTCGCCGCATAATCGGAGACTGTTCGAGAGAGAAATGAGCATTGCGTCGCGCTGTCGGCACCCTTGCTTGCTGCAGTTCGTAGGAGCCACGAACGACAATGGGAACCCGTTGTTTGTAACAGAACTGATGGATGCAAACCTCAGGTCAATCCTAGAATCACGACCGCTGACTGAAAATGAAATAGTGACCATATCACGTGACGTAGCCATGGCGTTGAATTATCTCCACCTGAACAAACCCTTACCCATAATCCACCGCGATATTAGCAGCGCAAACGTGTTACTATGGAAACGCGATGACCGCTGGAGGGCTAAGGTGTCAGATTACGGCGCAGCGAATTTTATGAGGCAATGCAGAACGATAAACCCTGGCGCGGTCATCTACTCGGCACCGGAAGCCCTGTCCATACACCAGACGCCCAAGGTAAGAAGAACAGTGACTTGTGATCAAAATACAAATTCTCTTCCAGAATTCAAAGAATTACCTACAGCAGAATTTAGATTTGATCAGAGATCATTTACACTCATTGCGTAAAGACAGAAGTGGCGGCCATCTTACTGTCAGTGTTTGTCATCCAACGTGGCCGTCTTTTCAGCTATATTTAGTTACAGTAAAATTAAACTAAATGTACCGCAGTTAGTGCATCATGCCAGCCCACTGATAGTCAATCCAAACCCTTGTAAAATGCCGGGCGTAACTGCTAACGTGAGACGTTCAGCCCAGGCCGACATTTGCAATTACGCCCGACGAGTTAACTTATATGTATCTTTATTCCTGCAGATTGACGTCTTCAGCTTCGGGCTTCTACTTTGCGAGATGGTCATCCGGGAACTCCCCGTACCCACTCACAGTCAACAACAAGTGGCCATGGTAGCCAATCAGCTTCTGAAGGACCTTATTTCCAAGTGCATCCAAGAAGACCACGAAAAGAGGCCCACAATGGAAGAAATACTACACCATTTAGAGCCGCTATTTTTCAAATGAATTTTCAAATTATTCCTCTGTTATTTCTGTGGTTTATTTATTCGGTTTTGTAGTTGTTAGAAGAATTGTGGTTAAATAAAGAATATGTGGTTTATTAAAAACTGGTCTAATTTGAATGTATTAATATATAATGCCTGTTACCCAATTGTGGTGTTTTTTTTGCTTTGTCGTTAAAGTACGTAAGCAGACCATGGTAGGTCATAGTACTCTCGTTCAGAGTCGTACCCAGTCTTTACTTACCTTACTCTACTGGCAATGGAATCTGGGTAAATAATTAAAGAAAGCGCGCAAAGGCGCTTGGGAAACAAAATGGGTAAGAGAAGTGACTGGGTACGAGTCTGACTCGTTTCGTTTCTACTATGGCTTTGCTGTGAAAACTCCGCTGCTACAATTTGAATAGTATTCCTAACAATTTGAACGTCAGTAAATGTTCAAATGTACAAAATATTATAATACAAAATGATTATCTCTGGGGGCATCCTCGGGGGACCAAGGGACACTCGGCGAGGAAGGAGAAACCCAGGAAAGGGGGGTGGGGAGGACGTATGGCAGGGGGTGGGGTCGGGAGGAGAAGAGAAGCCCCTGGGTCCCCAAAGATGCTTAGAGGTTGAATTAAAACAAGACTAACTATATTAGATTAGTGACAGTTTCGGCATTTAGGATGACACTTCTTGCCTCCCACTCGACATTTACATCCTCCAGTGAGGTCACCTACGCCCTGTGAACGTATTAAATACAATGATCAGTACATGCATAGTCATCATCTGTCCATCATAACCAGTCAATCAGCATCATGACAGTCATCATCACCGTCGGGTACTGTCATCATCATCAACAGTTATTTTATTTTCGCCGTTACTATCCTCACCCGGGATGTATCACCATCATCGCCATACATCGTGTCCATCATTATCACAACACCATCATCATCATCAACACCATCATCATCACTACAACAGTCATTGTTAATCATCATCATTATGTACTGCATCATCACTATCATCATCCTTGTCATTATCCTACAGTCATGTGACTCACCTGTGGACCCCACCGAGGTCCCCTCGTAGCCCAGCAAATCTCCATCCTACACATGCTACACCTCATCCAATCACATCCATCTTTCTTCAGAAGAATTATCTCACATTGCGGACACTTCATGGCGTCACCCTTGGCTATCATTTGCTGGAATGAGAAAAGTCGACATAGGGTATACTATATTATTATAAAAAATGTTAGTCGAGTTCTTGAAGAAGTACTGTCACTGGAAAGTGCTAACGTAGTTACAGGGTGTTTTAAAAGCTGGAAACGAGAAAAGAAGTAGTCACAGGGTGTTAGATGACAAACGGTCCAACTAAACTATTGCGGTCTGAAAAACAAATGTACTGTATATGTCTGCGCACGCGTCCTTTTGATATTCTATCGCGCACATACAATTGGTTCGATCGATGTGAAATGAGCAAAGTAGTCATAAGGTGAGCCACAAGATAGAACTGAAATATGTATACGAAAGAAAAGTTTGGACAAAGTAGTCATAAGGTGAGCCACAAGATAGAACTGAAATATGTATACGAAAGAAAAGTTTGGACAAAGTAGTCATAAGGTGAGCCACAAGATAGAACTGAAATATGTATACGAAAGAAAAGTTTGGACAAAGTAGTCATAAGGTGAGCCACAAGATAGAACTGAAATATGTATACGAAAGAAAAGTTTGGACAAAGTTGTCATAAGGTGAGCCACAAGATAGAACTGAAATATGTATACGAAAGAAAAGTTTGGACAAAGTAGTCATAAGGTGAGCCACAAGATAGAACTGAAATATGTATACGAAAGAAAAGTTTGGACAAAGTAGTCATAAGGTGAGCCACAAGATAGAACTGAAATATGTATACGAAAGAAAAGTTTGGACAAAGTAGTCATAAGGTGAGCCACAAGATAGAACTGAAATATGTATACGAAAGAAAAGTTTGGACAAAGTAGTCATAAGGTGAGCCACAAGATAGAACTGAAATATGTATACGAAAGAAAAGTTTGGACAAAGTAGTCATAAGGTGAGCCACAAGATAGAACTGAAATATGTATACGAAAGAAAAGTTTGGACAAAGTTGTCATAAGGTGAGCCACAAGATAGAACTGAAATATGTATACGAAAGAAAAGTTTGGACAAAGTAGTCATAAGGTGAGCCACACAAGATAGAACTGAAATATGTATACGAAAGAAAAGTTTGGACAAAGTAGTCATAAGGTGAGCCACAAGATAGAACTGAAATATGTATACGAAAGAAAAGTTTGGACAAAGTAGTCATAAGGTGAGCCACAAGATAGAACTGAAATATGTATACGAAAGAAAAGTTTGGACAAAGTAGTCATAAGGTGAGCCACAAGATAGAACTGAAATATGTATACGAAAGAAAAGTTTGGACAAAGTTGTCATAAGGTGAGCCACAAGATAGAACTGAAATATGTATACGAAAGAAAAGTTTGGACAAAGTAGTCATAAGGTGAGCCACAAGATAGAACTGAAATATGTATACGAAAGAAAAGTTTGGACAAAGTTGTCATAAGGTGAGCCACAAGATAGAACTGAAATATGTATACGAAAGAAAAGTTTGGACAAAGTAGTCATAAGGTGAGCCACAAGATAGAACTGAAATATGTATACGAAAGAAAAGTTTGGACAAAGTAGTCATAAGGTGAGCCACAAGATAGAACTGAAATATGTATACGAAAGAAAAGTTTGGACAAAGTAGTCATAAGGTGAGCCACAAGATAGAACTGAAATATGTATACGAAAGAAAAGTTTGGACAAAGTAGTCATAAGGTGAGCCACAAGATAGAACTGAAATATGTATACGAAAGAAAAGTTTGGACAAAGTAGTCATAAGGTGAGCCACAAGATAGAACTGAAATATGTATACGAAAGAAAAGTTTGGACAAAGTTGTCATAAGGTGAGCCACAAGATAGAACTGAAATATGTATACGAAAGAAAAGTTTGGACAAAGTAGTCATAAGGTGAGCCACAAGATAGAACTGAAATATGTATACGAAAGAAAAGTTTGGACAAAGTAGTCATAAGGTGAGCCACAAGATAGAACTGAAATATGTATACGAAAGAAAAGTTTGGACAAAGTAGTCATAAGGTGAGCCACAAGATAGAACTGAAATATGTATACGAAAGAAAAGTTTGGACAAAGTAGTCATAAGGTGAGCCACAAGATAGAACTGAAATATGTATACGAAAGAAAAGTTTGGACAAAGTTGTCATAAGGTGAGCCACAAGATAGAACTGAAATATGTATACGAAAGAAAAGTTTGGACAAAGTAGTCATAAGGTGAGCCACAAGATAGAACTGAAATATGTATACGAAAGAAAAGTTTGGACAAAGTAGTCATAAGGTGAGCCACAAGATAGAACTGAAATATGTATACGAAAGAAAAGTTTGGACAAAGTAGTCATAAGGTGAGCCACAAGATAGAACTGAAATATGTATACGAAAGAAAAGTTTGGACAAAGTAGTCATAAGGTGAGCCACAAGATAGAACTGAAATATGTATACGAAAGAAAAGTTTGGACAAAGTTGTCATAAGGTGAGCCACAAGATAGAACTGAAATATGTATACGAAAGAAAAGTTTGGACAAAGTTGTCATAAGGTGAGCCACAAGATAGAACTGAAATATGTATACGAAAGAAAAGTTTGGACAAAGTAGTCATAAGGTGAGCCACAAGATAGAACTGAAATATGTATACGAAAGAAAAGTTTGGACAAAGTTGTCATAAGGTGAGCCACAAGATAGAACTGAAATATGTATACGAAAGAAAAGTTTGGACAAAGTTGTCATAAGGTGAGCCACAAGATAGAACTGAAATATGTATACGAAAGAAAAGTTTGGACAAAGTTGTCATAAGGTGAGCCACAAGATAGAACTGAAATATGTATACGAAAGAAAAGTTTGGACAAAGTTGTCATAAGGTGAGCCACAAGATAGAACTGAAATATGTATACGAAAGAAAAGTTTGGACAAAGTTGTCATAAGGTGAGCCACAAGATAGAACTGAAATATGTATACGAAAGAAAAGTTTGGACAAAGTTGTCATAAGGTGAGCCACAAGATAGAACTGAAATATGTATACGAAAGAAAAGTTTGGACAAAGTTGTCATAAGGTGAGCCACAAGATAGAACTGAAATATGTATACGAAAGAAAAGTTTGGACAAAGTTGTCATAAGGTGAGCCACAAGATAGAACTGAAATATGTATACGAAAGAAAAGTTTGGACAAAGTTGTCATAAGGTGAGCCACAAGATAGAACTGAAATATGTATACGAAAGAAAAGTTTGGACAAAGTTATCATAAGGTGTTCTGATCTGAAGAATAGTAATGCAATATCACGTGTTTTTTTGTGTCGGTGTTCATTTTTTTTGTGTGTGTGTCACGTCCGGTGTTCATGCCAAACCTCGAGGAACTTCTGAGTTTGCTTCGCTGCGTCGTCGTTCTGTGCACGTCGTTGCAAGTCTTCTTGGTACTCTTTACAGTTCATCTCTGGGTGATGTATGGCTTTACAGGTCAGGCAGTTGACCTTCTGACAAACCGGACAGTGAAAGATGTTGGAATTGTCTTCGTATATGCACCACCCTGGGCAGTTGGGCGTCTTGCAGTGGAAGCTATTAGCAGCTTGACTTTCAGCCGTTACTAGGCTACGGTGGAGAAATCTATTGAAGTCTTGCTCGGGGAGCAACTGCAACACAATTGAAATGAAAAAACTTTGATTCCCTTTTTGCTTGCGCATTGGACGTCCGTCTAGTTGTTTTTAAAATCATCTCTGAACGACAAAACTACAACATTACAAAGTTTCATGGGGTTTATGTTAAGGCGTGCAGTACTTACAGCTTTGATCTCTTGCGCTGTGATGACAAAATGACAGGCGAATTCGTTGTCCTGGAATGGACACTGGACTTCTGGATCGGTGCAATTACGTATGTGCTCCCTAAGGCAATCCCTTCAAGGCAAAATAATACGACTTGAGTCAGACTGACAGGCACAGACAGACGACACAGGCAAACAGACACACAGACAGATTTACAGACAGACAGACTCATAGACAGAAACAGACAGACACAGACAGACAGACTCACAGACACAAACAGACAGACAGACAGAGCTAGATAGACAGACACAGACAGACAAAGACAGACTCACAGACAGACAGACAGACAGACACAGACAGAATGAATGAACTTAATCATCAACTTTACACTGAAATTGCTTTTCATGACAGACACAGACAGACAGACAGGCAGTGATCGCACGGAACCTTCCCAGAGGTCCTCAGCGCTACCAGCAGTTCGCCGTCAACTCACCTACAGAAGCAGTGAAGACATTCCCTCAGCATGACTCCCTCGCCTGGCACTACTGTCGTATAACAAATAGCGCAGTCGAACTCTTCAGTATTGCTGATAAGACTCTGTTGTGCCGTTTGTACCAGCTGACGAAAGTTCATCTCACGTGCCACCTCTTGCTCCTGCTGTTGCTGATTCAATGTCTAAAGGAATCACGTGTTCAATGTATAAGTACAGTGGGGTAGGGAGGGGGACTAGGCGGGGAGTTTAAAAAATTAATACTTTGATCTATAAAAGTTATAACAATTTATTTATAACATCTTTAACATTTAGTGGATTTCGTAAAACCACGGCCGGCACGGTCGCGTCGAAATCGTAAAACATCACGATCACGCCACGGGTTTTTAGTCAAACGAAATCTGCTCTATCAACCACCTACTGACCCTCCCTTCCCTATGTCCCTGTATGTATTAGCATTATAAAAAGTTATAGTTAAGTCGACTAATTTCCAAGGTGTGAAGAGCGCGCGTTTGTAGATGTAAAATAATATATAATAGAGTCGTTTTCGTACGAGTGTGAAACCTACGGTACTGTGACACTCAAATGGCTTCCTTTTTGAACCAATCAAAAAGCGTGTAGATGCATCTCATCCAATCAAACTCTTTCAATACGGCAAGGCGCGGTGCGGTGACGGTGCGGTAACCGACTCTATTGATATAGGTTAGCAAAGGACTGTGGGAAAAGGGTACAGCCGCCATCTTTATCTATACAGTGCACTGGATTAGACACCAAAGAAAGTTTGTGGCTTGCGTAGACTTGTCGAAGTCATTCCTCTTGAACAGCGGTTACCAGAATGAAACTTTTGATGACTGTCACGGGCAACAAAGTCGTGCAACTTGTCGCGCAATGTTGTTGCGTTGCAAGTTGAAGAGAAAATGTTGTTCCTATTACCACTCTGTGCGCAACCCATTTTGCTTGTTGCGAAGAGTAGAGGGCTTCTACTTCGTGCAACAAAGAAAATGTGCGCGCGCAATGGTAATACGAGCAACATTTTCTCTTCAACTTGCAACACAACAATGTTGCGAGACAAGTTGCACGATTTTGTTGCCGGTATTACCTTAAATTACATTTATATTGCGCATTATGTTGCGCAAGCTTCATGTGAATGTCATATGCATGCGCATTACATCATCAGCGTCCATTACTTAGACCACTATCACCTGAGCTTAAATCCCATTGGTCGTTTACCGGCATTGTTCAGACATAAGCCTGCTTTCTTTCGGCATAACACGAAAAGGCTAGTGCTGATCAAAAGTAACGCGGGCGCATGGCTATCCCAACCCAGTGTTACCACATATATAGATTGACAAGAGAATGTATACGATTAAGAGTCATTTTCGAAAAAGTGGAAACCTACGGTATGGACACAGGTAGCCCAACCATTTCTTCTGCGGCTATTGTTAAGAATCAAATATTTGACGGGCTTCCTGTGGTAGAGCCTGCGAGTTTTAAATATATTGGTGGGCTTCCTGTGTCCTTACGCACGCGCGATTCGTAAGAACACAGGAAGCCCAATATAATACTCATCCCAGGCCCTCTAGCACAGGAAGCCCATCCATGAAGATGCGCGCACAATTGATATCCTCAGAAATGGTTGGGTTGCCTGTGGTACGGTTACAAATCGTGAGTCGGTACACCGTACAATAAATCAGCGGTAGAAGGGAATTGTAGCACATTGAAACTAGCGTGAAAACATGGCTACTATTTACATCTTGGGTTTCGGGACACAATCCATACCACGTAATGCACTTAATCACTTGAGACTAGATTGATGGCATGCATGCGCAGTACGCAATAGATCTATATAGCGGATTTGCAGCATGCAGTGGGAAACACTAAAAGTACAGTGAGGCAAGCGGCATTCGTCCATATTGCATCTACAATTGAATATGCATAAGCAATGTGCAATATCAATGCACTGCGCAATATTCAGCAATGTGCAAAACGCAATGGTGGTTGAGAGTAATCTAGCGTGCGATAGAATAGAATACAATAAAAGCGCAGTGCCGCAATGCACAATGCCAGATGTAATGCGTACTGCGCAATGTACACTCGGAATGCTTGTGCAATATGTAAGCATGGAAAGATGCCTTATATATACTGGTACATCATTTATTACACCATAATAAACATGTCAAATTGCAACGTGCAATACCAAATGTGTAATATATTATTAGGGCAACAAATATTGCACAGCAATCATGATCCCCTCACAAGCGATACTAAATAATAGTTACTGTTACTCTCAACGTAGAATCCGCTGACCAGGTTACATGACCGTGGGGTATTAATTTAGGAAAACACTAGATCCCAATGACCAAAACCAGGTCAAGATTTGAATAAAAATAGGAACTATTGTTAGATATGCCTCGTTCTACAAAGACATATTCAGGACATGTCTTTGTAGAACGAGGCATCTATTGTTATTCAAATCTTGACCTGGTTTTGGTTATTGGGATCTAGTGTTTTCCATTAATTTACCAGGGTATTAGTGTTTACATGCAGCTCAGTTCGCCGCGGTCGACTACAATACAAAGCAATCTAACTGGTCGCACTATCTTGGGAGATCGAAAGTTCTTGAGTTAGCTAAGTGTCATGGGCTTTTCTTTTGTTCTTTTTGACGTTTCTATGGTGATTCACCTCGGGATATTTACCTTGGGAAATGATGGTCAAAACTGATTGGCCATGGGTTTAAGGGCGTTTACCACGGACTCAGTGTGACCACAACTTAGGTATAGTGCAATATGCATGAACGCAAGCACGCAAGCTGTCAATAGTTACTCTGCGCTACTAAGCGTCCGTCCTAAGTTAATCATGTGACTTAAAAATACATTGTGATTATGTAATAGTGAGACGGAGCCCAAAATGCACGACAACTTGCACGCGTTGTTGTTTGAGAGACTAGGTTCTAACATACGGGACTTGAATGCCTAGTAATGACTTGCAAAGCAAGGACTGAACGGTCAATCAATCTGGGACGTCACCAAGGCGCGACAATAGAGTGTTCATCATTCCAGCCTAGAGTGAACATGACCAAAAACAAAGAATGAGAAAGAGAGCATTTCAGATTGGCGATGGTGCATTGTGGGTACGTCCAGGGAAAAAAAAAAACAGATGGTGCATTGTGGGTATGTTCAGAAAAAAACCCGCAGCGGGCTCGATGCATTGTGGGTGTAATCAAAATGAAGATCACGTGCTCAAAATTGACCCACAATGCAGTTTGGGTAGATAAAACAAGGCATCATGGGAAAATGATTTTAAGTTTTGAAGAGTAAGGAAAAAAGGGTTGCCGACTGTCCTTCTGTCCAGTAAGGAAGGATAATGTTGAGCTACGCGCAGAAAATCGCAATGATGCGAGGGTGGAATGGAGGACAAGGAAAGAGCTGCAAAAGCGAGGGAGAGTGGGAACCGACCAAACAAATCAAGTTGAGGTTGACCGCCGGGTGGTGAATCAAATATTCCACGCTAAACAAGCAAACTAGTTGCTTGTACAGTTCAGTCCTTGCTCTACCAATCTTACTCGGACACACTAAATTAGGCAGCTTTGGTGCGTGCTTTACAAACACTAATAATACTGTGAATTATTATTCCACTTGTGCGTCATCTTACCATTTGAGGTCAAGAGAACACGCAAAATATGACAGCGTATTACACAGTAGTACGCGGAAACGGAGTATAAAAATGACCGAACTTGAACGAACCAAAGTAAAATGTAGTGGAATAATAGATCCCTTGCTGTATACTGGCATCTGAAATCTGAATCTGTGACCTAAAAACACTCATAGCCACACTATTCGCCAACGTAGGTCTTTGCCTAAAGGTCGTTGCATATTCCAGTAATTACAAGATAGATCACAACTTATACTCACAATAATAATAAAGTTCTTGTGCATTACAATCCCTCTTGGTCTCAGATTTCAGATTCAGATTTTAGATGCCAACATTTTTTTAAATAGGTGTATAATGAATTGTTTCCATGCTACTTTAGCCCTGAAGATACACTAGTAGTGTGAATGCTCGTAAATATGTTAAATCTATTGACTATGGTTAAATTAAATAAAACGAGGAAGAAAAACACACAGTTTGCCAAGGTTATTCCTATGCCGAGATCTCAATAATATCGTTGCGAGAGAACTTTATTAAATTTTACATGTTACACTCTGAAAATAACGAACGCCAAAGTAATGCCCCAAAAGTGCATGTGTGGACCGTTTTGATTTCGCACATTCGCAAAGAAATAAAACAGTGTTCATGTCATGTTGGACGATGCAATAATCAATCAGAGTAACCCAAAGTACTGCTAAGGAATATCATCTCATTGATTCAATAAGACTTTGAAAGGTTTTACTAGATTTCGCATTTTTGTACCATTTTTCGAGGTTTCGCACAATTTCACAGGAATTTGATAAATTTCGCACAACTTTATAAGATTTTGCATGGTTTCACGAAATTTCACAACATTTTGCACGGTTTCCAGATTAGACTTTTTAAGTAAGACTTCTCCATATATGATTGCACACTGTAACTAGAACTCAAGTGTTCAACACTCACCCGCTGGAAGATTTCTGCTTCTTGTCGTTCATTCTCAAGTCTCGTCCTCTCTTGATCGGTTATGCGTGGGTTCTGCGGCACTACATAATCCTCTGGTCTGTTCGCCCCACATATTTCACATCCGGGTCTCGTCGGCGTGTTAACATATGTACATTCTATACACTTCCAGCCCTGAGGCTCCACCGCGCTCTCCTCGACACCAATGCTTGGCCTCTCGTTCACGGGTTGAAGCACTGGCATACTTGGGGCCATCCCACTGCCAAATGTCGCCAGCATGTGCTGAAGATCATCTATTGACGAGGCTGCAAAGATTCCTTGCGCCACAGGGTTCCCAGTCTGAGGAGGATTCACCACCGGTGCCTGTCCTGGCACTGGATTGCTGGATCTAGTAGCAGCAGCAATAGACGCAGCATTGATAGACGCTTCAGAAGACTGCTCCATAGTGGGTAGAGACGGTAAGCTCACTGCCCTCGATAATTGTGCACCAAGCCCCACGGTGCCGGATGGTACAGGAGACTGGTTACCACCAGTTCTCACTTCGATCGACAGCTGTAACCCAGCCTTTTTTCTCTCGTCGTGCATGTTAACATAATGTTCGAACTCTTGCCGTTTAAGTCCAACAGTTTGACCAGCAACTAAATACAAAAATGCCGTAAATCCTGCTTGTCTTATGAATAACTCGGCCAATGTATCAGTCGGTTTTGCCATCTTCTTTCCCACTATCCACTTTTGTACTTTTGGTGGGAAACCATACCTCTCTGCGACCTGCAAGAAATGGACATTTTAAGACACCCTGTACATCCCATAATCCTTAGTGGGTTTTCTGTTTGCTTTAAAATTGTTTTAAATTAACTAAATGGAAATGAAATTGGGTTGACAATTGTGTGCCATCTCACCTCATTCTGTAACTGAACTATTTTGGTTGTTGACGAAACCTTCATCGCAAATACTCCGCCAGATGTCTCTCTGTCCTCAACAACCACGCGTAAACTAAGAAAATTAAAGATAGGTTAATTATGCAGACAAATTCATATTCCAATGCCAATCACTTACTGACACCCTACCAATCACTTACTGACACCTTACCAACCACTTACTGACACCTTACCAACCACTTACCAACACCTTACCAACCACTTACTGACACCTTACCAACCACTTACTGATACCTTACCAACCACTTACTGACACCTTACAAACCACTTACCAACACCTTACCAACCACTTATTGACACCTTAACTAACTGACACCCTACTTACTGACACCCTACCAACCACTTACTGATGACACCTTACCAACCACTTACTGACACCTTACCAACCACTTACTGACACCTTACCAACCACTTACTGACACCTTACCAACCACTTACTGTCACCTTACCAACCACTTACTGACACCTTACCAACCACTTACTGACACCTTACCAACCACTTACTGTCACCTTACAACCACTTACTGACACCTTACCACCACTTACTGACACCTTACTTTACTGACACCTTACTGACACCTTACCAACCACTTACTGACACCTTACCCAACCACTTACTGTCACCTTACCAACCATTTACTGACACCTTACCAACCACTTACTGACACCTTACCAACCACTTACTGTCACCTTACCAACCACTTATTGACACCTTACCAACCACTTACTGACACCTTACCAACCACTTACTGACACCTTACCAACCACTTACTGACACCTTACCAACCACTTACTGACACCATACCAACCACTTACTGACATCCTACCAACCACTTATTGACACCTTACCAACCACTTACTGACACCTTACCAACCACTTACTGACACCTTACCAACCACTTACTGACACCTTACCCAACCACGTACTGACACCTTACCAACCACTTACTGACACCTTACCAGCCATTTACTGACACTTTACCGAGTTTTTATAAGTTTCGTAAGCTGCTACTCACTTGAAGGAATCATCACCACCATTGACAGTAATGACTTTGGGATTTTTCATCTTGATACTCAACGATAGTCTTTGTTCTGCCATTGTTGTTGATATAACTGCTGCTGTATTTACATCGCCGTCAAGGATTGCATTGGATAACCTGTCACACCAAGTATCTAGAGGAATACATGTAAATACATACAACAATAATATTGTTTGTAAAACGTTAAAAATTGTGAAGTTACAGTCAGGTAACATAACAACAAGAATATAGGTGTTGTCTCTGACTTGAAGTTTATAATGATTATTGAAAAATATTTTTCAAACAGACGTTTCGGTCTCTGATCAGAGACCTTCTTCAGTGTGATGGAAAACGTTAAAATATTGTTATTTCACTTTAAAAGATGCTTCTTCCACGTAAATGGATTTTTATTATCCAAGCTTTCGGGCCCCTGGCCCATCATCAGGGATTGAATGGATTTTACAAAATTCAGTTAGAAGATTACGTAGAAAACAAACAAAACAAACGTGATTGTAGCGCGAGCTAATTAATAGGTGGCTACGCGCGCGCAATTACAACAAGACAGGGGATACTGGACGATCATTGGGAACCAGGAAGAAGGAACATATGGCGAGTGTCAGGTTGGCCAAGGCACAGGTGTCTGCATTGGCAGAACACGCCACGAAAGAAGGCCATGACATCTCATGGGACGACACAAAGATCCTTGCAACTGAATCTTCCTGGGTCAGAAGGAAATGGACGGAGGCATGGAAAATAGCAAAGAACAAGAATGCTTTATTTAATAGAGACTCTGGGAGGGTAGTTCCAGGGAATTATATTCCTCTTGTGGACAAGTAGAACTTTGCTAAGAACTGTCTTGTTGTAATTGCGCGCGCGTAGCCGCCTATTAATTAGCTTGCGCTACAATCACGTTTGTCTTGTTTGTTTTCTACGTAATCTTCTAGCTGAATTTTGTAAAATCCATTCAATCCCTGATGATGGGCCAGCGGCCCGAAAGCTTGGATAATAAACATCCATTTTTAAAAAAAATCCATTTACGTGGAAGAAGCATCTTTTAGAGTGAAATAATGATACTCAAGTACAACGACACTCTTAATTTAATACTATTGTTATAAAGTAATTTAATGCTTGGTAATAGTTTGTAACGTGATTTGTAACGTTTCGCTAAGAGTAAATAAAGACTCTGATAAATCTGATCGCAGACGGGGATTGAACCAGCGACCGCGTGATTGTATCCAGGAGGTCGCGGGTTCAATTTTTGGGCTTGATTTTTCCGAGTTTTATTTACACTTGACGATACGCTACAAATAACTTTTTTTTAATATTATATTAAAAATATGGGTAGCACTATCCTTTGGATAAATCTTAAGCCAGTGGTTACATTTATTGATAACAATAACTTATTATCTAACATATAGGACTATTCGCTCTTTGAACAACCGAGGCCTGTACTACATGTAATTTTAAAATGTCAGATTGCTTTTCCATTTGACTGACTGGCTGGGTGCAGACCTGCTAGTCTCTTTGATTTGATAATGTACATCAACCCCAAATTTTTGACAAGTTAGGAATATTGTTGTGTATATTTGAGACTATTTAATTGTATCGATTTTTATATTTTTATCTTGTTTAGAAGTGCATCTAACAATCTGTCTCCGTCTCTCATTTTATCAACTGATATTGGTGGTGATTTAGAAGTTTTAGCATTATAATTATTATTTACTATTATTGTTATTATCATCATCATCATCCTCCTCATCATCATTATTTACTATTATTTGCTATTATTATTATTATTGTTATTATTATTATTGTTATTACTATTATTACTACTATTATTATTATTATTGTTATTATCATGCCACCAGTGCTGTTTATCTTACATGTAGCTTAAATAATGTACATACACAAATTATTGATACATGCATCTATGCTGCAATAAAGTGTTTTAATGTGCAATACTGCAAACATACCAACTTGTCCTTCGTAATTCTCTCTTTGTGCAACGCGTGATGGTGCTAAGCTCAGAGATGACACTGATAAAGTTCGGTCTATGAGAGAGCTGTCTGAATATCTACTTTGATTCTGTGGCCTTAATGGTGCTTTTTTACCTACGGCAGAGGTTTTTAATAACTGGTCTTTGATTGGCCGAGATTGTACAGGTAGTGGTTGCTGCTTAACTGGTTCTGGCATCCAGGCTTCACGTGGAGATGAAGGGCTATTATCTATAGTTAGGTCCATCAAAGAAAAACACATGGTATAAGTAAGCAAACAATGGGTTAACGACACCATTTTAATAGCATTTCGTGGCATTGTTCCATTTTGGACCATGTGGCCACTTCTTGGAGTGCAAAGTGTCTGATTTATTGGAAATGCTTTCAAAGAATCTTCCTCCACAAAATGTGAATTGAATCTATGGATCTGTCCAAGGAAAATGACTGTGATCTCTGATCAAAATCTAAATTCTCCTCTAAGCTCTTTGAGTTCCAAAGGAGAATTTGGGTTTTGATCACTTACACTGTTCACTGCCCAGGGGTACAACAATACATTTGTTTAATCAATCTTTGTTATCGCATATTCATGTACATGTTCATGTAGTGATACAAAGATTAATAAGCAAACGTATTGTCTTACCCCTGGGCAGGCTCGTTTATACTGGAACATCGTGTTTAAGTTCATGTATGTCCATTTGTACGCACTATTCTTTACCTTGTATTCTTCGTAAGATATTCCGTACCACTACAGCAAACTGATCTCCGTTAGAGTCCTGACTCAGCCTCAATAAGAACACATTATTTTTACTTCTCAAATGGTGACAAGCTTTATTTTCTTCAACTACTTCGTACGTCACATCTTTTTCTAATACCACATTGATCACAATCTGAAATAGGAAAATAGGATTATTGTAGTTTATATGTAAGGATTGTGTGAAACCCAATAACATTGACAAATACCTTTAGTATTGTGTATATATAAGTGTGCATGTCATTGAAAATTTCAATTTCCCAGAATTGCTTTTGGTCATAACATTTCATTCTTTCTTTTTCTCGCTTATTTATATTTCACTTTGTCTTCCCCTATTTCCATAATTTAGTAGTATTTCTATGTAATATTTATAAAACGAGAGATTGTGTTTTATCTGCATATAAAGATTGGAGCCATAGGCGAGGATCTGTATAGCCGATAAAAGTGGAGAAGTGGGTTGAAAAAAACAAGGTGCAGCCAAGTTTGTTTTACCAACTTCGAGGTGTTTGGATATTGGACGAAACACTCTTTGAGTTTTTGATCTCGCAAATCAAACCACTGACAATAATTCAAAGTTAAAGTTGAACAAACTGTATGCTAATTAGCCATTCCGAGGTTGCGAAAGGGACTGGGACCGAGAGTAGAAATATTAATTTGATTAAGTGTTTGGATAAATACTAATTGAATAGCAAGCTCTCAAAAAATCATTAAAAAATAAGAGAGAATGTATGGTTTTGGGGGACGCCGTCTCTAAAGCCCATACATTCTCTCTTATTTTTTTACGACTTTTTTGGAATGCCTGTTATTCTGTTAGTATTCACCCAAACATGCTCAAACTCAGTAAAATTACTAATTTCAATGTTATCTTTCTTGTGATGTGGTTCATTTTGTATTTACATTCATTTTTGCACTCGGTCCCAGTCCTTTCGGCAACCTCGGAATGGCTAATTCAGATCACATATCCAAATCATTATTCTCGGTAGTGATTTCCTTTGTTTTATCCTCATGAATTATTCATGAGTTTGTATATGTAAGTAATTTAGATAGCTGTGAGAGCCACAGAGTTCTTAGCTCTGCTTTTATGTGTCACCCTCTCTATAAAATAAAGTTAACGGTATTATCATTATTATTATTGTTATTAGTATCATTATTATCATTATTATTATTGTTACTAGTATTATTATTATTATTATTATTATTATTATTATTATTAGTATCATTATTATTATTATTACGAGAATCGGGCCCTTCCGAAGGAAGCCCGAGTTAGAAAATGCGTTTTTTTCGGTAGTAGTAGTAGTAGTCGTAGTTTTTTTCTCTATTCGGCTAAAGAATGACGAAAGTATGCGACGTATTTTTGATTTCGTATCCGGAGTTTCAAGTTTAACAAAAACAAACGTGAGGGCGTTATCAGAACCATCTGACCTATGCAACCTCAAGACGTATCATTTTCAATAACTCACGATGAATGTTTATTTTATTCCACGTTTGAAAAAATTCACAAGGAAAAGGAATCGTAAAAATCGTACTTCAAAAATACATCAAAGCAAAGGCGAGAAAGGTCAATGTTCGAAAATCCGTGTTCTTTTCAGTACGATGACAGTTGTATGATCCTTGTCTGAGTCATACATTTATTACGCGATCTAATTTTAGAACCGCCACGTTAAGCGCTATTTAAAACAGAATTTCCACGCTCAAAACAGGTCAGTGAACGGCAAAAATACAATCGAAATCAAAACGTCCTTAGATTTTAGGGATCTATTACAAAAGAAGACGCTCAGTGACAAGGGAGAATATTTGTGTCGGTGACTCATTGAGGTCACTTGAGGTCACATCTTAAAAACTGCTAACAGAAGCAGCTTTTGATTTTTAGTCCTTGTTTTATTCGACGTTCGAACCGTAACTCGAACCCGAACTCGAACTCGATTCCCAAACTCGACGTTTCGGGATCTGAAGCTAGAGAGGGGGCCTTTACACGAACTCATCAAAAAGATCAAATCAATTGAACTCAAAGTCAAAAGGTAATCAAATGAACTCAAAGTCAAAGGCAAATCAAATGAACTCGACACATACATGTATATACAGTCTCCCTCGTCACGCAACTGTCAGTCATTGTCAGGTCTCTAGTCACGCAACTGACATTGTCCTTGTCATAAGCCCGAGTGTACGCTCATTGAGCGTCTTGTTATTATTATCATTATGATGATTATTATTATTATTATTATTATTATATTATTATAAAGCATTTCATGATGTTGACCTGGCCCCAGTTGCACGAAAGGTGAATAGCGCTATCCACCGGATAAGTCCTGTCCAATGGATAAAATTTATTGGATAACTGCATCATTTTTATCCGTTGGATAAGACTTATCCGGTGGATAGCGCTATTCACCTTTCGTGCAACCGGGGCCTGGCAATGATTTAAGTTAGTTGCCTGGAAAATGTGACAAGTGAGATCCTGAAGGATCGTGGACGCTCTTTCAAACAGGAATTTGCAGTGACACAAATTATTGAAGTGACGCCCCAAAAGTGCAGAATCATACAAATGTAGAATTCATGAGGAACGACATGGCTGCAAAAAGAAGCTCCATGACAAACTTATTTGAAATGTTGATATGTAAACTATGTTCTATATGCGGGCAATGCCCTGTAGCTTAGTTTCCATGTATGCATGACTGATCATTAAACTAAAAAATGGCTGGTCACAAGATAAATATCTGCATAACAAGGTTTTTTGTAATGGATAGATCATTAATTTTGTAAGATGCTTATACAGCATCCTTCTCGAAGTTTTCATTTGACAAAATCAATATTCAACGTCATAAACTATTCTCACTTGGAAAAGGCAATAGAAATAAATAAATAACTTAAAATTGTACACGTAACTTACATGCAAAATGTTTAAACTTTTATCACACAATAGAGAGAGAGATATAGATAGATATATCAGTATTGTGAAATCATGATACGAAAAGAAAAAAAATCCAACAAGAAAACGAGCTTCCAAGAAGAGCTGGCTTTGTTTACAAGCTGCAGTGCACCGTTCAAAGCGTCTTCAACATTGCATAACAAGCCACAAGCTGTTTAACAATTCTAATACACGATGGCCACTCCCTGTACACCAACAAGCACTATAAAACCATCCTCTATCTTCCCTTACCTGTCCAGTCTTCTCTAATCGTCCACGTATTCGAAAAAGCAAGTTTTGTCGTGTATTGTGTTGAATTACTTGGACGTGAGACAATCCACCGTTGTCGACTACTTCGCTCCAAGCGTGAGAAGACGTCTCTAAGATGAATATAACTGCTCTGCAATCGGCGAAAACCTGCTCTGGTAACTCCTCCACATAGTGAGCCATATTAAATGCTAATACAAAGGGGGTTTTTCTTGCATAGACGCCATTCTTCACTTCCTTCTTTTTGTCTGTCTGACTTTCACTTTCATCTTGCCCATATTTGGTCAGCGGGGATTCCCCATCACGTCATCCTTTTACATTTGCTTCTGACTAAGAATTTGTTCAATAAATTTTTGAAAAACATCTCTACATCATTCAAGTTAAATACTATAGCAAAGGTCTGTTCGGAAATCATTTCACTGTGTATTTTTTCGATAGTTTGGAACCGATTTGAAAAAAATTTGAATATATGGGTACCCTGTGGTTTTATAAATCCACAGGAAGCCCAATGAGGTATCATTGACAAAAATATTTTTTAATTGTTGTTTGGTATTTAGACCGAAAATGAATCTAAATAGATAAGGAATTATAAACCAATCTGATGAATAATCGTCCATAAACCCTGATAAAGGCGACTATAAACGCATTAATAAAATATATGGGTACGGGCTCCCTGTGCAAGAGCTCTGCTCATGCGCTCTTTCGCTAGACGCTGGTAAACAACGCAGGCTCGCACACGTGTGATTAATTCCAAGATGGCGGCTTCGTTGCCATTTGTAGGAACCATTGATTCGGACGATGAGATCGAGCAGTTAGAAGAAGAGAATGACAGCGAGGAAGAAGATGAAGTAAGAGTAGTACTTAACCTACATATTGCGCGTCATATTATTGGAATATCTTACGCGGATCTCAAGCGCACTGCCAAATTATTGTTATTTACAGCCAAAGAAGAAGAAGACCAAGAAGGACCACAAGAAAGTTTTTGATAAAGATTTTCAGTTTACAACTCACGATGACTTTGAACAAACATCGTGGAACCTGGAAATGGCCATCAAAGTCGCCAAGAAGAAGGAATCCTCTGTAAGATTGTGTTTTGTTCTGATATATACGTGTACACACAAAACATATGTTTTGTATTGACATGAACCGATGAAGAGAATGTGTATCTAAATCGTTGTGTATCGTGGGGTGGTGTGTATTTTATCATGGATTAATCATAGTTTGACACTTTTCTTCACAAGTAGACTATTTGATGATGATAATAATAATTTATTAATTTATATTGCACACTTTTCATAAAATGATCAAGTGCGCATTACAATAACTATAAGCTTAACTAATTACAAAAATAATGATGAATGCTGATTGCTTATAATATTGCTAGATACATGTACATTGATTCTGTACATTCCATGATGGCATATCCATGTCAACATTGCTTTCCTACAGCTGAAAGTAGCAGAATACATGTTTTCATTTTGATATTTTAAAATTGTTATTTTAGTATTTATTTAGTGCTCCACAAGACTCCATTTATTGATTTATTGATTTATTTGGTGCTCAATAGAGTTTTGCACATTGAAACTGAGGCGGTACCATACCATATTAGTAAATTAATGAATGGTTATGCATGTCACAGACAACTACAACAAGTTCGCTTCAAGACAAAATATCCAAAAAGAGAGAATCACGAAAGGTAACGGTTTTCATTGCTTTTGTTCTTTGGCAAATACTGCCGTCAAAGGTAAAGGTACTATATTTAACGTCCGTACCCCCTTCAGTCAAAACTGGTCTCCCAGGGGGCTGACGGTGCACCCTTTTACCCCCTCCCTCCATCAGTGCTCCATCTTACAGGTATTTAAAGCTGCACTGAGCAACACGGATTAGAGGTAAGTCTAAACACGGATGTGAGGTCATGAAGAATCGAACCGGGCACCTCTCACTTAGAAGGCTGCACACTAACCAACTAAGCCATCCTTGCTCCTACAGGAGGCAGCAAGTTGCAGCCATGCGACACAGCAGTAAATACCAAATACATGGAGCAATTTTAGAATACCCCGTCACTAACCAAATACACATGTGGGATATCAAGCAAATATGTTCCAAACAATCATATTTCTTTGGTTTCATCACATTTCTTGCCTCATTAGAGAAGTAAACTAAAGTCCAATGAAGCTGAAGAGGAAGAGGAAGATGAAGGCAAAATAGCCATGGAGTTAGCAACAGATGAAAATGAAAATGGTATATTCCTTGATACTTTTCTTTCCATAGTTATCTGATATGATTATTATTTACATGTCATTTCTTCTGTCTTGCCATTTCTATACTTATCATAGTTCTTTATCAGTAATTTCTAAGAGTGTAAGTACTAAAACGGTGCACCATAAATAGTGCTATTTAATAATAATAATAATAACATTTATTTATATGGCACAAATTCAACATACGTTTTCAAATGTGCCTTAAGGTAATAAAGGTAATAATAACAAAACAAATGTATGTATCTACAGTACTAGATACTCAGTGATGTTTCTATTGTTTTATTTGTGCTATTTAGTACTGTTTAGTGAGAAATGCTGCAGGAGTTAGTATATTTTTTATGTATCAGCCAAAAACTTCTGATGTCGCTTATCTTTAATCATATAGCAAAACCCAGTAAAACTGACGCTACTATTGATGAATTAGAAGACAGTTCAGAGGATGAATTAGAAGACAAGGTAGACATTGAACATTGTCTCTCAGCAATGATGTTGATATTGATCTATTTGGAATAAATAATAAATAAATAAATACACTGTGTTTTAATGTCAGTAGAATGCTTATATTTAGTGATCTTCCACACTCACTTCTTACTACATTCAATGTTCTATACACCCATCACTTAACTCACTAGTTCATTTTTACTGAGAGAGGAAAACCGGAGTACCCAGAGAAAAACCCTCAAAGCAAGGGAGAGAATGAACTGACAAACTGATGTTCACGTCTGTCAATGAGTCTGATTCTCTCAGAAATGAGAGTACAATGTACAGTAGTTTACCAAACCAAATTTCATGTTCCAGTTAAAAGAAAAGAACAGCTTCTTCGCAGAGCCACCACCCCAAGTTTATCATCAAACTTTCACTACAATGAACTTGTCAAGGCCTTTATTAAAGGTGAGGTCACTTTTTAAATGCATTTATAAGACTTTATTGATTGTGGGATACGATGTGGGATACAAACCCACACCCACATAATGATAAAGTGGACTGCAAACAAACAATTAACATATACAGCTATTTCTCAAACTCATTAATTATTCATGAGGTAACCAGCCAATCCGGTGCATCAAATCCGGTCACATGATGGACCTGGAAACCCCGGAAAGTCTGCTCAAGAGTACTTTGAAATGCATTTCAAAGTCCAAGGACTTTGAAATGATGGATTTCAAAGTCCAAGGACTTTGAAATCATTTCAAAGTACTCTTTCCTGAGTTCTTATCCCTCATATAACAATCATCGGGACCTTGGACAGAGTACCACTGTCCGAATGATATTCAATCTGAAAGCAGGCTCTACTTCATGCTACTCAAGAGTCCAACACATGTGGGATATTATTTATATACGATGTACTCGACTCTGCGCATGAGCAGAGAATATGCAGACTGGAATTCTTGCTTTTCCGGGCTAAAATCTTGCAACTCTTTATTTATTGCCTTTAGGCCATTGCATGTAATAATTAATGAGTATGAGAAGTCGTTCCAAAACCTCGAATTCGGACTAGATGGCTTCGCCTCGGACTGGAAACCCCGTCTAGTCCTCATTCTCGGCTTTGAAACATTACTTCAAAAAACGTTGATACTGAATAATAGTGTATTCCAAGACCGAAATGCATTATGGGACTCGTGTTTTATTGTCTAAAGTAATATAAATAATAATAATTTATTTTGTTTTTTGTGTATTCCATCAGAGACAATATACTGGCTCCATATGGCGAACAAATCGCTGTATATTTACTTTTTACTTCAAAATAACGAGGCCCACAATGCCCTTTGGTCTTGGAATGCACTATTCAGTATGCAGTATTCAGTTTTCAATGTTTTTTGAAATAGCTGTATGCATATACCAGGGGTTTCATTAATTTTTAAAGTAGCTGTATGAGATGCTCAAAGTAGCCGTACACTCAAATTTGTTTGCTGTACTGATTTGGGGGAATGTCATATAGAAGATATACATTAGAATACCGTCCACCATATATCAGGGCCGTAGTTGTGACGTTGACGAGCGGCAAAGACGCAAGTTCGTGGGGGGGGGGGTGTGTGGGGGCATGCTCCCCCGAAAAATTTTGAGGTATAGGGTCTCTGAAATAGCATTTCCTGCCTTCTGAGAGTAGTTTCCAGGAAGTTTAAACTGAAAGAAAATTGATCTAAAATACTAAACTAAAATATGTACACGGTTGTATCTATGAGTACTAGTACATAACTAATCATACAAGACAATTTGAGGGCAATGAAGTTTGGAGTCCAAAGCTCATGTAAATTAAAAATCTAAAGAAGGGAGGCGCTCATGCACAACCTTGTGCAATTGGCGCCAGAATGTCTGGGCTAACGCATGTACAATCGCGCTAATTTCTAACTTGCGAAAAATTGTGATTTTAACGCCCGATTTTAACAGTCAGTCAGTTTCAATTGCCCTATACCATTATGACGTAACGGCTTATTTATGAGGGGGACAGAATCGTGAAGAACAATAGAAATTTGAACTAAATCTGCTCTGCTGAGGTTCGCTAGATTTCAAATTGGCTAGTTTCCAGATATTATGTTCATCGATGCTTTTCCCACAATATTTACTGTGTTTGGTGACTTTTATCGCTTTCAGACCGTCTGTAAAATACATTTATTTGGGTAATCCTTTGTGTTGTTGCTGTTTTGTCCCCCTCTAGCGACCATGATCCTTAGCGTTTAAACAATAGATTGTTTTGATGTGACGTCATAGTGGTATAGGGCAATTGATTTGCTAGATCAGAGTGCAAATATTATATTCGTGAATTAAGAAATCAGTGAAGCATTAAAGAATCACTGGAGCGTGAATGACTTCAGTTTCATTGAATGAATCCGAATGGAAATAAATGTATGTATGATTTAATTCTTGACACGGCTCACTGAATTCTTATTTAGCACTAAATATTACTAAATAGTACTAAATGTTTTAATGCTTATTTCACTAAGTAAATATATTTCCACAACGTAAAAATGCATTCTTTATGTGTGTGTTTTTTTACATTTTCATCCAGCGCAGACGTAGCCTGCTTTACCTGGCCCTAAGCGCAGACGTACATTGTACCTTCACGTATGGCTAATTAGGCGGTATTTTTTATGTTGCTTCGTTCGTAAAAGCCGCTCTTTACACAATTCAGCGAAGAAACGAAAGTCCGCGAAGGTTTTCCCGAAAATATAAGTTTTTTGTCTGTTTATTTGTTTGATTTGGATATCAGCGATTTGAAGAGATTCATACAGGAACGAAACTAGTCATCGCTATTTGATCTTTGTAGTGCGTGAAAGATGTAAAGTTAAATTAAATACTACAAAAAATATGAAGGTTGTTTGATTTGATTTTACATCTAGACAATAATTATTAAAAGTACGATCATACACTGACAAAAGTAGCCGCAGGAGGCACGGCAAGTAGACGCCGGAGCTCCGGCGGTAACCGGCTTCTATTGAAACCCCTGATATACTTCCTTTTACCTTAATAGTGATATGATTTTCATGATTTTTGTTGAATGACTTTTGCCTCCAAAGGCTGTCAATGAATTGGGTTTTCTTCATCCTACTCCAATCCAAGCATCTACCATCCCCATAGCTCTGATGGGTAAAGATTTGTGTGCTTGTGCTGCCACTGGAACAGGTACAGTATGCATGCAGTCTGTAAATAGACATGTGAGTGTGCTTAATGAGAAATGGCCTGAGAAAAAAATCTGCTTATTAAATAAAACTATAGTTTGTAGAATCCTTCATCAGAAGGAGCTTCATGATACATGTACAGTATGCAGAGTTATTTGTCACTCTGGTTTTTTGAGTATAACAGGCTCTCTTTATTAGAAGGAATTTCAAGCTACATGTACATGTACAGTATGCAGAGTTGTCACCTAAATTGTATGAGTACCAGGCTAATAATTAGGCCAGTCAACTAATATTATAATATGCCATCAACTAGCATCAAAATACAAAGGCATGGTGCACATAAGCATTTGGAATATCTGGCACAGTGTTTGGAGTACGTACAATGTAGCTGGTCAAACATGCCAGTTGTTGGCCTATTTTTATAAGCCTGTGTATGCATATATGTATATTATCTTTAGTTATTTTATTCTACTTGTTGTACCCATCCTCTTGTTGTATTCCTGTAGGTAAAACTGCAGCCTTCATGTTACCAATTCTTGAGAGACTAATCTATAGGCCACCACAAAACCCTGTCTCAAGAGTTCTTGTTCTTACACCTACAAGAGAGTTAGCAATACAGGTAGGCTACAATAGCTTGTGCAACACACATGAGTTATGATCAATGTATTTTATAACTGTATGTAATTTGCAGCAATGACCTTACAAATGGCATGTAGTTGCACCATTCCATAGATATAGCTTTTCAATTCTTGTTTTAATAATTATAATAATAATTATGATGGTTGCCGCTGGATCTCGTCGAGGGCGGACGTGCAACATGGGCCAGCGAATGTAATCTGTAAGAGTTCCCATTCAGAATACCCCCGAAACGATATAGTTACTCCTTTTCCAATTTAATTGAATGTAAGAGTCAAAAGAATAATTTCAAATGAGTAAAAGGAGAACAAGAGAGCTAAATTCTTCGACATCGAGCCAAGAAAGATCACCAACACCTAAGGCATTCAAGATGGCTGATAGCCCACAGGGAAGCACGTTTGAAGAGGCAGAAGAAGCTAATTCAAGTCCCAACCTAGAAGTAATTCACAAGATATTAATGAATATCCAAGCTAGCACAAACCAACTTCTTCAAGACAACAAAGTGTTAACGAAGGGATACGAAGAACTGAAATCCTCGATGGAGTATCACTCGATCTAGTGTCGTGGACGAGCTAACGAAGGCTAATGGAAAATTATTACAAGAGGTAAAATGTCTGGAATCCTCCTTATCTCAAGCGAACACCAATATAGACGAGCTGAAAGTTGAAAAAGACAAGTTAAGAGCAGACTTGGAGGTTTTGGAGCAGAAGCAAGATGAAATGGAACAATATCAGCGTAAATACAACGTGGAAATTCATGGCATTCCTGAATCACCGGATGAAGAATTGGACCAACTAATTGTGAAACTTGCAGAGTCCATTAACGTCGATATCGATTATGATGATTTGGATATTGTACATAGGATACCTTCAAGAGCCAAGATCCGCCCTATCATAGTTAAATTCAAGGCATACGAAGATAAGTCTAATTTCTACGCGGCAAGGAGCAAGTTGAAGTATCTCAAAGTCAACGACCACGATTTTAATGGAGCCTCATCTATTTACATCAATGAAAACCTAACTTCACTCCGTAAAAGTCTGTATGCTGATGTTAGAAAGCGGGCAAAGCAAAATAGATGGTTTGCTTCATGGACTTCGGACGGTAAGATACTAGTACGCAAGGAGAAGGGAGGAAAAATATATCGTATCCGCAAGGAAGCAGATCTGGAGTTCCTTTATTAATCTACCAATCCGTAGGTATACGCCACTTTATGCCTCGAACTATCCTTTTTGATAAAGGTGAAAATGACTGATTATCAATTTTATCTACTGGGACAAGCAAGACGTTCAGTATTGAACTAGTAACTTTTCGCTTTATCTCTGGCTTACTGCTATCGGTCGTTAAATATTTCTGGTAAGGTATCATATTGTAGTTAGCTCTCACCCTTATGCAAAATTTAATTCTAGGGGTATCTAGGGAATACCTTAATATAAAGTACAGTTTCTGTGTCTTGCTATGTTTTTGATAATTAGTCCCTGTGGTGGGGTTCAATTAGTGTTTTATTGTTTAGATGTTACGCCTACTACTACCTACACGTATCTGCTTATGAGTAATTCAAAATTAGACTTTTGTAATGGCTGAAGAAAAAGATAAGGATTTCGCTTTTGGTTTGCTTTCACTCAATGTCCGAGGCTTAAGAGAGTACAAAAAATGCCGGAAAATATTTAACTGGATCGTAAAACATGGCGGTCAATCAGGAGTTTCATTTTTACAAGAAACTCACAGTTCTATAGACATTGAATCGAAATGGAGGCAACGATTTAAAGGTAAGATAATGTTCTCGCATGGTAAAACAAATAGCAAAGGAGTAGCGATATTACTGGGAGATAAATTAGAGTATACCATCATTAGCTCATCAGTAGATGAACAGGGGAGATTTATAATACTTTTGTGTGAAATACAGGGCCTATCCACACTACTTATCAATTCTTATGCTCCAAATGACAAAAAAGGTCAGGTATGCTTATTAGAAAATATCTTCCAAAAAATAAGTGAGATTGACTATCCATTAGAAACTTCGATAATATGGGGAGGAGATTTCAACTGTTTCTTTGATTTGGATTTAGAAACATCAGAAGGTAATCCTAAATTAAAAATTGGTGCAATAGAAAAAATTCTAGCAATTCAATTAGAACTTGATTTATGTGACATCTGGAGGGTACGGGACCCGGTCGCCAAGCGCTTTACGTGGAGGGGGAATGCACAAGGTAAAGCTTCTAACAAAACCCAGACGCTCAGCCATATTTATAAAAATTAAGAAGTTTCAAGAGGGAAAACGCGGACCGTCCTTTTGGAAACTTAATAACACCTTACTGAATGATCCTTAGTATATTGAAGCTGTGAACAGTGGCATTATAAATTTACAGTCCGAATTCATAGAACAAGGCATAACAAGTGCACAAGCCAAATGGGAATTAATCAAATATGAAGTGAGGAAAATATCTATAACCTTTTCAAAAAGCAAAACGAAAAAAATCTTATTAGAGTATAAAGACCTCGAATCTAAAATTATAAAAATAGAAGAAAGAAAAGACTGGGAAAAGAATGAAGAACTGTTAAACAAAGTAAACCAACTCAAACGTGAATTGGAGGAGCGTAGTAATTACATTACAGAAGGAATAATCCTCAGATCAAGAACTATTTGGTATGAACAAGGGGAGAAAAATACAAAGTTTTTTTTGTCATTGGAAAAAAGAAATAAAGCAAAATCTCACGTACGAAAGTTAATTGATGAATCCGACAAAGAAATTATAAAACCACAAACGATATTGGAAAAAATTGAACTGTTTTATTCTAATTTGTATTCATCAAAAAGTGAAAAGTCAGAAAAAGAATGCCTGGAGTTCCTTAGGGAACTTGATACACCAAAACTGACTAATGAGGAGAATCAGAGTTGTGAAGGATATCTAACTCTCAAGGAGTGCTATGACAGTTTACTGAAGATGGGTTCCTCAAAAGCCCCAGGAAATGATGGCTTAACAAAGGAGTTTTATGTAGCTTTTTGGCCAACTATAGGTAAGCTACTTGTAAATTGCCTCAATGAAGGCTTTGACCAGGGTAGTCTGTCAACAACACAAAAACAAGCAATTATAACACTTATTCAAAAACCTGGTAAAGATGTAAGATTTTTAAACAATTGGTGACCTATTAGTCTCATAAACGTAGATGTTAAAATCTGCAGCAAGGCGATTTGTAATAGATTTATTAATTTTTTACCGAAGCTAATTCACCCAGATCAAGCAGCATATGTAAAAGGCAGGACTATAGAGGACCCAATCAGAGTTATTGCTGATCTTATGGAATATTTAAGGAAGGAAAATAATTCGGCGTTATTATTTGCCGCAGATTTTGAAAAGGCGTTTGACAGTATAGAGCATAATTTTATTTTCGCAGTATTAAAACATTTTGGCTTTGGTGATCAGTTGATTAAGTGGATTGGTGTTATGCTCAAAGACACAAAAAGCTGTGTCGTAAACAACGGAACAGCAACAGGTTTTTTCGGAATAAATAGAGGAACCAAACAGGGAGATCCAATATCGCCCTACCTCTTCATAATGGTAATCGAAATTATGGCAGTAATGATTCGTTCTGACAATAAGATCCAAGGAGTTACGTTAAATTCAAATGAAGGAAAAAAATTGGCTGTTTTTGCGGATGATTCCACATTTTTTCTTAGAGACAATAACTCATTAATCCATGTTTTAGATAACTTGGACCTTTTTCATAAATACTCATCTCTTCAAATAAATTTACAAAAATCGGAAATAGGTTGGATAGGGGTACAAAAAAACGCAGATAATCTAGGACACGGTACCATAAAAACGGTTAATTTTCATGAAAAAGGAATCAAGATATTGGGCATTTACGTCTCGCACAATGACGATTATCTTCAAATTCAAAATCTGGATCGGATTTTTGAAAATTTTAAGACGATCCTTTGCATCTGGAGAAGTAGAAGTCTTACAGCTTTTGGAAAGATTCAAGTGATTCGATCTCTAGCTCTTCCTAAGCTTCTGTACGTTTGTTCTAAAATATATGTTCCTACAACCTTTGTTAAGAAAGTAAAAACAGAATTATTAAGGTTTTTTTGGAATGGAAAAAAAGCCAAAGTAAAATATAGAACCATAATTGGAGAATATGATCAGGGAGGTCTCAAATTGCCGGGTTTTGAGAGTTTGATTATCACTCAACGGATTAAATGGGCCCAAATTTTTTTGGACAAAGGGGAAAATTATTGGAAGGTCATACCCCGTAAATACATAGAAGAAATAGGCAGTACATCATGTATCGATGAAAATTTTGACTGCAAAAAAATTCCCAAAAATATACCAAGGTTTTATGATGACGTTCTAAACGCTTGGGGATCGGTTAGTCAGTCGGTGATTAATGAGCCAGAGGATGTATTAAGACAACCCTTATGGAATAATTCTTACATACGTATTAATATAGACTCTCGTAACATTTTAAGAATGGTAGATAAGGGCTTTTTAAGGGTTCACCATATTTGGGAAAATAATTCAGGTTTTAACTGGGATTACGTTCAAGCAAAAGGAATGGAGAACAGGGATTTTTTGCTATGGATGGGTATTATACATGCCCTTCCACAAAAATGGAAATCTATTCTGAAAGATAAGGAACTAAAAGTTTTTGATCTGCCAGGGGGGAAGTACATTCTCCTAGAAGGGAAACCTATAGGACTAGATAAAGTCAAGTCAAAACAAATTTATTCGAAATTGATAAGTAGGAAATTCATGGCCCCTACAGCACAAAAAAGGTTAAGTGAAAAACTTTCAAGCCCGGACATTGAGTGGAAGGAAGTCTATTCTCATATTTATAAAACTACTATAGATACTGGGTTGCGCTGGTTCCAGTATAAACTTTTAAATAACTGTCTCTATTTAAATAAGCAGTTGTACAAATTTAAACTTATAGACTCTCCAAGATGTTCCTTTTGTTTTATCTTCCTTGAATCTGTAGAACACTTCTTTGTTAACTGTATAGAATCCAGGAATTTTTACCTTAGTATTAAGAACTGGTTGAGTAATTATGAGGTTATCTTGCCAGAACTAAACTTATCCAACATAATCCTCTGCTCAGGTAATAGTAGCTTAGTAAATTTCATAATACTACTTTATAAAGTCCATCTATATAAAGCAAGATCACAAGAAAAACTTCCTCATTTTAAAGTATTTCAGAACTCAATCAAACTATTTGAAAATATTGAATATAATATAGCAATAAGGAAATTTAAATTAGCTTCGCATCTTCTAAAATTTGAAAAATTAAAGAAAGCTATAGCCACAGACTGTTAACACTATGCTATTTAGTATAGTATATCTTAAGTCTCTCTTCAATATAGCATGAACACTTGTAAATAGGTAGTAGATAAATGTCAATAGTACTATTATGCCTATCCTTTTTTATTTATTTATTTGTAACGTATATTTAGTGTACTAGCGTAGCAAAGTAATCTAGTTATGAGGCAACTTATCAGTTTTGTTGTTATAAATTGCTTTACGTATGTGTAATTCTTTGTAAAACCATTGTAATTTGGAAAAATAAATAAATTAAAAAAATAAAAATAAAAATAAAAATAAATAAAAAATAAAAATAAAAATAAATTATTATTATTATTATTGTTTTAATTCTCTCTTGAAATCTGCAGATTCATTCTGTTTCTTTGAAACTCTCAAAATACACAACTATTCAAATCTGCTTAGCTGCAGGTGAGTGGTATTACATACATGTGTACATGTACAATATTGTACATGCCTGTCATTGAAATTCTTCTACTCAGAGATATTTACAGGTGTACATGTACCTACGCTAACTGACACCTCCCATACATTTAAATGGACACCTTCTGTAAGTGGAATGTATATGCCTACATGTACAAATGTACATGTACTCTGCTTGCAGGCGATTCAACTGTATTCAGAAACTTGTTGAAAAACCCAATAAGCCTACATGTGTTCAAGAATGTAAATGACTTCTGATCAAAAATTAAATTCTCCTCAAGGTTCTTTGAATTCCATAGAAGAATTTGGATTTGGATCACAGATCGCTTACACCGTTCTTACACAAACCCCTTAATTTCTCTTATATTTTGTACCTCAAAATGCTAGGTGGACTTGATTTGAAAACCCAAGAAGCAGCATTACGTAACAGGCCCGACATCATTGTAGCAACACCTGGAAGACTTGTTGACCATCTTCACAACACGCCAACATTTGACCTTCAAGCTGTTGAAATCCTTGTGCTGGATGAGGCAGATCGCATGTTGGATGAGCACTTCAAAGATCAGATGGATGAGATCATCAGACTCAGTAGCCGAGGGAGACAAACTATGCTGTTTTCAGCTACAATGACAGACGAGGTGTGAGAAATTAGAGTCGTTTTTTTGTGCGAGTGGGAAAACTACGGTACCGTGACACTCAAATGGCTTCCTTTCTGAACCAATCAAAAAGCGTGCAGATGCATCTCATCCAATCGCACTCTTTCAATACGGCACGGTACCGGGACTTTCCCACTCATACGAAAATGACCTAGTGTTAATTACACAGATCTTTGCATTCAATGTAATCTGTACTAAGTACAACTTCAGTCTCAAATTTGTCAGGTCCCACCTAAACACAGTCTCAGTTGGCTGAAGAGGGGAGATAATCTTTAGAGCTTGCCACATATGTAACTCGTAAAACAGTGTTTGTAAAATGCCTTTTCATTGTAGGTCGAGCAGTTGGTTTCTCTGTCACTCAACCAGCCAATCAGACTGTTTGTTGACAGTAACACAGACGTTGCATATAATTTAACACAAGAGTTTATACGAATCAGACCCAACAGAGAGGAAGACCGTTTGGCTATTGTTTCAGGTATCGTATCTTGTATCTGCTTTGTTTCAGTCCTACACACGTACCTACCTATCATGTACATGTAGGTAGATTCTGACGGCGACCGTTTCTTTGCAGCATTGTGTTGTAGGACATTCACTGATCATTGTCTTGTGTTTCTACAAACAAAATGGATGGCTCATAAGCTGAGAATAATATTAGGTTTACTTGGGCTAAGCGTAGAGGAACTTCATGGCAATCTTACACAATTACAGGTTAGATAATCCTTGTATTTATACGTCGCTTCCTTTCTCATTCCTTCCTTCTATCCTCCCTCCCATCCCTCCTTACAAGTCTTTCTCTCTTCTTTCCTTACTTCTTTCTTCAATTCCCTCCATTCCTTCCTTCCTTCCCTTCTTTCCATCCGTTTCCCCTCCTTACAAGTCTTTCTCTCCTCCTTTCCTTACTTCTTTCTTCCCTTCCCTCCGTTGCTTTCTTCCATCCTTTTTTCCATCCTTTACCCCTCCTTACAGGTCTTTCTCTCTTCCTTCTTTCCTTACTTCTTTCTTCCATTCCCTCCGTTGCTTTCTTCCATCCTTTTTTCCATCCTTTACCCCTCCTTACAATTCTTTCTCTCTTCCTTCTTTCCTTACTTGTTTCTTCCATTCCCTCCATTTCTTCCATCTGTCTTTTCATCATTTTCCTCTTCTTACAATTCTTTTCTCTCTTCCTTCTTTCCTTCCTTCATTTCTTGAAACATTTTTTCTTCACTTCCCTCTGTTGTTTCCTTCGTTCTCTTCCTTCATTTCCCCTTCCTTACATATGACTACTTGTTTCTCTTCCTTCCTACTTTCACACCTTCCAATCATTCTTGTTATTCACGCTTAATGTACTATTTATTACTTAGAGATTGGAATCGTTACGTAAGTTTAAAAATGCCGAAGTAGATTTCCTAATAGCAACAGATCTTGCAGCGAGAGGGCTCGACATAACAGGAGTAAAAACAGTAAGAACTTGCTTATTATACAAACTTATATTCTTTGATGTAGACTGTATTTTAAAAGAGCAAATGTTAAAGAAAGTATCTTGCAGGTCATCAACTTTTCCATGCCAACAAACGTCAAACAGTATGTACATCGTGTTGGTCGAACAGCAAGAGCTGGCAAAAGTGGAAGGTACTTTGCAATTTGACTTGGCCGAAAGGCTGAAAAATGTCTGAGAATTCAGTGTGTTTTGATAATTTTTCTTCTCTATTCACAGGTCTGTAACTCTTGTTGGCGAGAAAGAGAGGAAAACTTTAAAAGAAGTGGTAAAAAACTCGCGGACACAAGTAAAAAGTAGAATGATTCCAATAGGTCAGAACTTGAGTCATTCTTATGTGATATGTACATGTCGTTGAACAAAGATGGCGCGAGTTGAAGCTCTTTATTAAACGAACGTTTTTCTTCCACTACTTTGCAGAAGTAATAGAGAAATATACAGCGAAAATCAAAGCCCTGGATGCTGACATTAAAGACATTCTAAAGCAAGAAGGCGAAGAAAAAGAGGTAAATTCGCAGCAAAAATAACTTTTCAAAAAAATGGCACATTTTTCATTTCGTTGTCGTTTCCTTCAGATGCGCATTTCGGAGATGGAGATGAACAAAGCTAAAAATCTACTCGACCACGAGAAGGAGATATTTTCACGCCCTGCGAGAGTTTGGTTTCAGGACAAAGAACAGAAACGAAAAGGTGAACAGTTGTTTTTTTGTTGGTGAACATTTTTCCTAAGTTATTACTAGTCAGTGTGAATGACAGTAGAACCAAGAATAGAGAGCAAAACTTGTGTTAGAAATACCCAAGTTTTGGACTTAATGTTGAAGCGATTTTCTACCCAGGAGACGACAAAGGACAAGCAAAGAAGAGATTAAAGAAAGAAACGCGAGATGTTATCAAGCTGACCGTGAGTTTACATCCAAAACTTCAAGTTCACTTTATTATTCTAAGTCCAAACTAGTTTCAACACTGCGTGTTTCTCAGGAAGAAGAAAAGTCAAGACAACGAGAGATGGGCTTCATCAAGAGGGAGGCGAAAAGATCGAGAAAGAAGAAGAAGCTTTCTGCCTTTCCTCCAGAACGACCTGAAAAAGGTAGCTTGAAATGCTTGGAAATTGTTCACTGGAAAAGGAACTTAGTTTTATCGCTGAATTTTCATGACTTATTTGTACTGCAGATCAGCCCAACAAATCTCAATCGAAAAGCAAAGCAAGCAAAGTGAAGTCCTTTGAGAGCGAGCTCACCGACACAAGCAAGAAAGCCTTGAAGCAATTCAGATCAAGGTATGGCGGGTAATTCTGTAGTTTAGACGTTTAATTCTAATCACGACGCAAGGACTCGAATATACTCTGTATTCATTTGCAGTGATTCCAGTTCAGCTATCCAGAATAAAAGCTCGAAGAATCAGTCCAAACCTCCCGCTCAGCAAGCCCATAAAACTGCCAAAGGAAAAGGAAAATTCAAGTCAAAGAAACGGTAAGCGAAAAGTAATAAGAAAGTGTCTTGAATTCAATCAAGAGATGGTCAATAGTTGCTTTGTCGCTGGTTTCGTTCTTGAATGACTATAAACTTCCACAAATTTCCTAACTATCTTTCGTTTTCAAACTGTGACCATAAACTCAAATGTGCCTTTTGTTTACATCTGCAGATTCAAACGAAGGTGATGTGCCATCAGCGAGTTGCGAAGAACAGAAATTGGAGGGAATGTTGGAAATAAAAAACAAAAACTAAAATTCCAGGAATAAACATTATTGTCATTTGTTGGTCGCCTTGTCTTGTTGTTTCTTTATTGTATGTGGAAGACTTATACTTTCCGTGCAAAAGTCACTCAGAAGTAACACAAGTTGTTTTGAACAATACTGATATTCTCCATAGATGGGCTTTGCACAGTAGTCTCGCTTGGACAATAGACGAACTCTAGACTATGCAGACTTTAGCAAAACGTTTCTTAGAAAATAGCATCTTCGCTTTCAAAATGTTGCCCCTTCAAAATATGCAAGACTGAGAAGAAGAAAAATGTGATGACAAAGGTAAAACGAAGTGCTTATCAGTATAAACATTGTTGCTCATAAACGTCAAATGACTTCAAATTCATGATTCCCCATAAAAGCAATTATATTTTCACCGAAAAAGGTGTCAGTAATAATTCCCTAGCCTTTACCATACCGTGAAATTTTTAAATAAACCTTATTTCGAACAAGAAGCTTCCCTGCTGAAGATTCAGAGAAGAGAGAGAGACCTGACAACGTGGAAACAAGAAGCACGCCCGATTATAGAACATTACATCTGCTATAGTTTTTAGACCATTATATAATGGTCTCTTGCTTTTGAAGTGTTTACCGTTCCGAAAAGAAGCCCGAAATAAACCCAAGCTACAACGTGCTCAAACACTCGAGCAAACGAGTGCTATTTAGTTGCTCACTCCAGCGTGCAAGTATCACTGATAGGCGATGAATACATATTTCAAGAGACCATGGTGACTGTCAGGATTTAAATATCTACTGTTCAAATAAGTCATGATTTGGAATATCGTAAGTGTCGCTCTTAAATACCGGTGAACAAAAGCCTGCTAAGTACAAATAAGTATGAAACCGAAAGAGGCTAGCAAACGGGGCGGTGTGGCATGCTTGAATGCGTAACTGATGAAACCGGGAAACACAAAACAGCTTATCAATACAGCGTCGAGCTTGTTAGAGTGCAAATATAATATCCGTGAAATAGTTAACTAACTAAATAGTACTAAATAGCACAAAATCCTTTGTTTTCCATTGTTTCATTAGCACTAATTAGTACTAAATGTTAGCGCTTATTTCACGGATATGATATTTGCACTCTATTACAGCTATGAAATAACTCTTGTACTAGATTTGCCTCAAGTCGACCACACTTTTTATTCTGATAGCGAGCGGGGAAAAAAGGAAAACCGCGGACTTTGAGAAAGTCTACTCTTGTCAATTGCATCTTCATTGGAAACCTAGCCTGATCGTTATCGTATTCAGATAGAACGAATTTGTTTAGTGACTTTGGGTTGTCGCATGCAGTTGTGGTTTGGGGCAAAAATTTGCCATGCATCAATGTCTCAAACGCTTTACAACCGATGGAGGACTTTTTCGGGCTGCATATAAAGGCGCCTACGGCAGCCGAGCAGCTTACAATCATGAGGAGTTCAGTAGTATCTAATGTTGGTGTGTTATGCCTCCACAGTAAATCACTTCTCGATGGATCAGTACAGCGGCCCATAATATAAAAGGTACGAGCGCATTGAGAGAGTATATCTGAATAGTATCTTCAGCAGAATTTGCAGAAACTAGTTAGATGGTTAATGTATTCTGTATGTAAATGAGGAAATGCTCTGTGGGCTTCAGTCACGGAATTTTGACACATTTTGAAATAACATTCGTTCAGTTTTTATTAGCATCGGTATTAACGAGTTTACACTCATCAAAACGTTTTTATCTTTACTGAATCAGTCTTAGTTATTCGACTTGTGCAACGTCGAATTTGGTCAATTGCCATTATCTAAGTCTTGTATTATCTATACCATGATGCCATTGTAGTTCAGCTCCCATTCAGCCCGAGCGCCTAACAATCCAGCAGCGGTGGTAACGGAAGAGTTTGCAATAGCGATAGCACCGCCATCTTCCACGGATTACACGGCAAACGATACGGCAGCGCCTGATGTAACCAAAGCAACAGCGGAGCACGTAGCGATGTCTTTTACGGTAGTAGCACCTTATTTGGCGCTTCTGGAGGTTAGGCTCTGGAAAGATTTATGGAGAAATTTCAGACGAATGAATTGTTCAGAAACAAACAAGTTTAATAATTTTGTTGAAGCTGCAAATTTCGGCATTAATTCATGTTAGTGTTGTTGTAGTGTTGTTGTTGTTGTTGTTGTGTTGTTGTAGTGTTGTTGTTATATTGTTGTACCAGCAATATAATGCACAGGCTCGTTAAACTGCCTAATATGGAATGCTTAGTCATGTGGTTACATCGCCTTATATGGAATAAGGAGATTTCTTATCTGCCATTGGCTAAGAAACTGACTAAAAGAGAACTCACCGGAATTTTCTCGCTTGCTCATCTCTGGGTCATCTTGAGATTGGTCGGCAAGGTCTGAAGTAGTAAAAATGAAACTCGGTTAAGTATTACAAGATGTTATGAATTTTCAACGTATGAGAATTGATTTTGAGTTATCGTGGAAAACGATAATTTATTTTATTATTGAATTACTTATTTATTTATTTCACAATATATATTTATACGCAATATTTATCAGTTAAAAAGAGGGGGACTAAAGTATAAGTTCTATTGGTTCCACTAACTCCTATTTTTCAAAAGCGTTTTGGTTACTGATAAAACTAAAAACTAAAAACTAGTTGGCGAACTATTGGAATTTGAAAAACGTCTTAGAATTTAAAAGTAGAGTTCTAGATTGAGGTTGCCCTGTGCATGCAACTCGTATGGGCGCGAAGAAGACAGGTAACAGAGTTCTAGATCTGTAAGTATATATCTAGTGTACAATTACCGTTAGATTCAGCGTCATCCTTCCACTGATCCTCATCGCCATCCTTGGCCACTAAAAATTGCAACAGAAATTCAAAAATATATGCTGGACTTTCTTTAAAAGCTTTTAAAAACAGAACCAATTGGGAAAACCAGGATGTCAAGTAAGACGCAACTATATACTAGAGAAATGATCATGGCACCAGCGAGAGTAAACACTGTTCAGTTTAGCTCACCTTCATCATTGGGTGCGTCAAATTCCGCAAGATCGTTCTCCGGCGAGTTTTCGTCGGCAAACTCGTCAACTTCACTGGAAGCTTCACTGGAAGCTTGTACCGCGAAAGCAATTACCAGCACAAAGGCCAACACCAAAATCAGCTTCTTTGCCATCATCTCTTCAATGGGACTTTGATTTGACTCTTGTGGCTGCAGTTCCTGATGACTTGAACGGTTCCAAGAAATTGGACTGGTGTAAGCGTAAGGTTGCACCCTTTTTATGCCAAAATCATCGCTATTTTTAAGATAGTTTAATAATAGAAATAAAACAATTATCGTGACTCAGGGATTATGCACGGTAATTAAAAATACGATTGCGGAAAATATGAAATTCGGTTTCAAGAGTTCTATGTATCTGCGCAATGTTATTGACTATAAATGGTATTTCAAAAGTGCATGATAAATTATGGTATACTAGCTGTTATTTTGGTATCCTTATGTGGACTTGTTTCATCTTAAAAACAGATAGATACTTCACGTTTTGATATATCTGATCGCTTTGATAATAATATATTATATGCATATGTAGCGCCGGTATTTTCCTACAAGTCCAAATGCGCTTTGCAAATATTGTTATGCACTTTATTGAATAAAAACGAGCTCGTACGAGCTTTACATTGGCCTCGTAAAGTCTGCGTAGTGCCTGCATGGCTGCATAAGAAGCCTTGCATGATGTGTGTGTGCAAACGAACCGAAGCAAAAATAAAGCCTGATTCTCACTAGAGACGCAAGCCATGGGAGCAAATTGCAAGCTGACAAGAGGTCTCATGTCACTGCGAGGCCTGAAGAGCAAGAATATAAGCGACACAAGCACATGGATCTAGATTTTCCATTTTCATATGCTGTCGGCGGTCCATTTTCACAGTGCACGGGTCTGACGCAAGTATAAGCACAAGGATTTAGCGTTGTGGATTTAATACACAACGCTTAAACGATATACAAGCGTTGTGGATTAGATTTTCTTGTGCTTGTAGTAATTTACACTAAAACGCAAGAATGAGTCCAGTTAATAACTCTTGCATGCGCTTACATCGCTAGCGACAACCGGTAAGCCTTAGTATGCATGAGCGCTAAAGACGTGAAATTCTTTGCATGGCTTTGCAGTATTCTGGTAGCGCAGCCATTGGACTGAGAAGTCGACTTTGTCTTTAATCTAGTCGACAACACTTTATTCGATAGCGAGCGAAAAAAGTTATGTGTACTTGCATCGTCATTGGAAACCTAACCTGATCATTTTCGTATAAAACGCAATAATGAGTTTAGTTAATAATAATTGCAATAATAATACATCGCTAGCGACAATTACGGTTCAATGGCGCTTTACAGTATGCATAATAGTAGTAATTAATAAAGACGTAAATTTAGCGACTTTGGGTTGTCGCATGCAGTTGTGGTTTGGGGCAAAAATTTGCCAGAATAAAGAAAATTAATGTCGGTTCAGAGCGCATAGAGAGAGTATATCAAATGTCGGTTTGTAGGTTGGATAATTCATGACAACAATTTTGTATCTTCAACCTTAGTTACTGCTTAGTATACTTATATAGCCGTTTGTAATTAGATTTTAAGCATTTAGTCCTGAAGATGGGCGCTTAGCCCGAAAGCTTGGCAGTTTTTTATTAAAACTAAGGTTGAAGATACAAAATTGTTGTCATGACTTTATCTTTGTTCATTGAACTCAAGCAAAATCATTTCTCCAGTGTACTTTTAGCGTTTACACCTGCGAAAACGTTGTGTGTTAAGCATGAAAAACTGCTGGCGTTTTGCAAAATTTTAATCTCTGGACTGATAACGTCATATGCAACAAACTGTCACTCAACAAATTATCTTCTTGCAAAACGTCTCGCGACGTTCGCTTTTTGAAAATCGAAATTCATTGTCTTCATCCTGACGAAGACTTGTGATATTGGAAAACGTTTTCAGTACATATTTTCAATTGTCTAAAAATAAACTAGCTTCGAAGAAGTGCTCCATCTATCCCTGACACGAATAACCCTCATTTTGAGAATTGTGAAACATTCCGACATTTTACGATACAAATACTTATAGTCCCCTACTCTCTGACTTTATTCACAGTTCATTCAACTTTACAAACATGTCAACTTTACTGGAAACCTATTGTTATTTAGCAATATGGCATTAGCGGAAAAACCGCCAGTCGGTCTTGGACAAGTTCAGAACTGAGAAACTGAACTTAACTCTGGCTATCCCGCGGTTCGAGGGTAATAATGTGCGGCGAGGGGGTTCGACCCCGATACCAAATTGCAGCTCCAAAAACCAAGATTGTTCCCACTTAGTTGTGGAACTGGACCCAGATTGAGTCCCCTTTTAATTTTTTATCAAAATGAACACTTAAATTCCTGGATAAATTAAGCTCAACTGAATTCTGACCCTCAAATATTCCCAAGCAGAGTATAATGAGCTGAGTTGAAGCGAACATTTCGTTGGTGATGTGTTTTGGCTTCCAATAAGCCAGTTCACGCTGTCGTCCGCCATTTTGAATTGTGACATCTGGATCACTTTGACTTGCCGTAACTCCACTTGATTTTGTTAGATTTTCAAAATTTAAACATCGATATATAATCAGCAGGCATGTATATCAGTTGTTGGAGTGAAAATAGTACCAATGTCGGTGTTTTAACTACCTTTTTCGAGTCAATCTTCTTTTCACGAATGGTTCTTAACATTTCAAGCTAATTTGCATATTCACGTGCCGAACGTTTTATTTTGAAAACAAAAATCTTTTTTTCTCGATTTGTTGCCTTCGAATGGTCATAAATAACAAAGAAAAAATATTTTCTAAAATGGTAAGTTTTTAAAAATCCAACGAAATCGAGCGGAGTTACGGCAAATCAAAGTGATCCAGATTTCTATAAGTTGTGCCGCGTTTGTCCCAATTTAAAATGGCAGACGACAGCGTGAACTGGCTTATTGCTGGACGATTTCATAAGCTTAATTGTCGTTGTATTATTCCATAACAGTCCCGACCACTGAATACCAATACTGGTCTTGCGTTAAGCATGAGCGAATCCATACATACATACATATACATGCATCTTTTATTCAGTACCCAAAATCGCAGGAAACAAAGATTACAATTTCATATGAAATAGATATATTTTAAAACAAATAAATGGTACAAGCTATCTATAATAACCAAACGGCTTGGATAGATAGCTAGTCCACAATCAGGTGGTTAAACTCCAGACTCACTGCAATGTCCCACCGCACTTTGGGAGTGCCTGCCCACCGGGATTAGTCCCCTTCACAGTTCCCTGCGCCATCTTGAAAGAAAGCCGTGTCTTTGCATTAGTCGCAGCGAGTTGCAATGATAGAGACCTTTTTTAACACCTTGGACAATTATTCACATGTCTCTATCATTGTAAGGTCACCATTAATTGGTCTCGCTTCGAAGCAAAGGCACGCCCTACCTTTCAAGATGGCGCAGGAATCTGCTATTATTTTCAATCTCACAGATCATTTCAACTTCACGCAAGAACTTCACACGAGTTATCATGATCTACGTCTTGTAAGGTTTAAAATATCCTGCCATGATGTCATTTCTGGATCTGGGGTTCAAGGTTAGTAGTCATTGGAAATGGAATCATGCGGAGAGCGAGCATGTAAGGGAATTAACTTTAAGAACATCACAAGCACCCATTAATCACGAACTGTAGGAGGTCATGAAATTGCTTTATTTATAGTTTATTGAATCAACGAAATTACCAAAAAGCGAAAAAAAAAGCGTTTTGATTCATCTCGCTGGGAGCATAGCATGTTGAATTTGTTGAACAATTCTTTATTTGGTAGAAATAAAACCATTTCAATAGAAACTACTTGGAATCGTTAACTGAACTTGGGACATATCGAGGGAAGAGGGTAACATATATTCATCAAATCTCTACAAGAGGTTGCAATGGGGCTTGGCATGGTATTTTGAGAAGACTTGAAACATTTGTGCCGAAGTATTTTTAATATAAAAACAAAACTGACAACAAAAAAAGAATAAAAAAAACTACAAAATCTTCAATAGTCAGGTGTCAGAATCATTGCTGGTTCAAGAAATGTTATTCTAGTAGACTCTAAAAGTGAGTAAAATTACTTCTTTGCATGTTCAGCACCGTACCTTAATTAAGGGAGACTATACATTCTGGCTGAGAGAAAACGTTTGTAAATGATTGGTTCAATCAAACATACAATGTCTCAAGTTAATTACATAAAGATCAGTTTGTACGACTCTTGGAAATTACAACTACAAACCAGCTCTTTCGACCGATGGTCGTTTTCATGGACAATTAAATAGATGGTGTTGTAATAGGTTCTTCCCTGGGTCCCTTGATGGCTAAATTTTTCATGAGGATCAATGATGGAAAGCTACCATCTTTCTATAAATCGGCGACTATATGTTGATGACTTTAGTAAGTAAGTAACTAGTCTTTATACTGCTCTTTATTATTCGAGGGTAGCACTTAATAGCTAAAGCTAACAAACTTATGGCCCTCATAACTAGTAGTCACCATGCCGATGCTGATACTGCGAGTGATTTTCACACAACGTACATCCTAGTTCACAATGGAACATTCATCTGACAACATGCCGACATCGTAGAACATTAGAACTGAAAGGAACTAAGCTCAAGATACAGGTTTAAAAGAATCCAACAACACTGGTTTTGCATTTTGAAAGTCTTGAAAGTTATGTGGACAAGAGATACAAGGAATGTCTACTTAAAACCATGGTGTACCGCTCCAAAGCATCATCGTCTACATCTGAGGCATTTTTAATCAGGAGTCCATTATGCGACCCCAAAAAAAGTCCGTCCCAGATCTTCACAAGAAAAGTCATTTTTCCCACATAAAATCGAGAACTGATTGATTCTACTATGTAGGCCGTCTTTATATTAAAAAAAGTACAAAATTCACCAGAAAAAGCCCCTATTGAAACAAACTAGACGCTAACGAAGTCACTTATAAATGTAACCTATTTGAACAAAATAGATTCTGGAAACAGTTTTTTGTTGCCGCGTGCGAAACTATCAATATATCGGGTGCATTATGGGTAATTAAAATAATAGCAAATTCCCCTTAAAGCGGGTTAACGCCAGCAAAGTTGGTATAAATAAATTTAGATATCTGAACGAGAAAAGACTTATATTTTGGTCCCTACGTTTGTTGGTTTGTGCTTTCTAATTTTTCTTGCTTCATGTCTCCTACAGGGCGCATGCGCTGGATTTGAGGTCAACGACAAAAGAAGTATTTTTAGAGTTTCCACAGGAAGCCCGACTAAAAAGGTCTTTCGCACCTCCCCGTCACTGATACCCCTGAGTATCCCCCTGAAAGCATCATCGTCTACATCTGAGGCATTCAATCAGGAGTGCGTCAATACAAGACTTGATTACCCCAAGGAACTATTGATTCGTGGCGGTCCCAGAATTTTTGCAAATAACGAACTGTAATTAGAATAGGTTAGAATATGTCTTCCTTTTAAAGTCAGTACTGAAGTCAGCTACTGCAGTGAGAAGACGACTGTTTAATTTAGGCAACACAATGAGGGTTTATCACACAAAACTTGGGCATTGATTTCATACAAAGAGGTCTTTGGAAAAGATCGCTTTACGAGTATGTTTTCAAAAATCGAAATTTTGTAGAAAACCTTTGTTGGAGGCAAGAGTTGCTCCAAGCGTAATTTCCAACATATAAAATTTCGATTTTTGAAAATTCCTTTGCAATTGTCGATCTTTTCCAAACTTCACATTTTTACTAAGTTTTAACGAGCTCTTTTAGCTATGATAATGTGATTTTGTGTATGATGCGTTTTGAAATTACCTGATAAACCCTCATTGGATTGACTTTACATGCTAGCTCAGCTGATAATCATTTTTTGTCCTGAGCGAGTGGCTGAACGTAAAACGACTGCCATAGGGAAAACATCTTCAACAGCATGGGGACTATAAAGGTTATATGACCAGACCTGCACCTGAGCAGTCTCCTTTTCACCATGGGACTCCTCCGGCGAGGTAAAAGGAGACTTTGCTCACAGGGTAGACTGCATCACAACCAAAGGAGAGTTAATGTCATGCTATTTAGCAGGCACATGGTGTAGTAGCAGTAGTAGTAGTAGTAGTGCAACATTGCGAGTGAACATTGCAAGAAAAATTGCTGGCAACATGTAATATTGCAGTGTGTGCAAACCATCCTCGGGAAAATATATTCTGTCGCTTGTTACTCACTCCCAGAGAAATACCCCTGGGAACGAAGTCTGTTGTTGTTCCGGAAGTCAAAATTACTCTTGTTTCTGATTGGTCGACCTTCATGGGTCGACCAATCAGGATCAAGTATATTCTGGTTTGAATAGGACAGCCGCCATTTTGAATTTTGACTTCCGGAACAAGTTCTAACAGACTTCGTTCCCAGGGGTATTTCTCTGGGAGCGAGTAACGAGTGACAGAAATATACCCCTGGGTTCCCGAGGATGCCCCTGCAACATGTTGCTCACCTTTTCTTGATATGTCTTGTAAAGTGTGTGTAATGTGATTATTAGTATTATCAATAATAGACTGCAAATGGTCATTTATTCTTTGTCGTCACAGGCACAGCATTGCCGCAAGCATCACACAAACTTTTGCCACTCTTCAAAGACATCAAATAATCAGTCAATAGTTCCTGATAAAGAGACGCAAAGTACCATAACGGAAAATACTGCAAAGTAATCAATCCATATAAATTCCACCTCATGTGGCTATAGTCCCACGGACATGCATTGAACATGCGCAGAACATACCCGCAAAAAAACTCCCACACGTAACACCATACGCAGTAAACAAGTCCACGTGTTGCCATGGAAACCGTCGAGTTTTTCTTGATGTAAAGATACATACATTCGAGTGTGTAGCTACAGAAACCGTATATAAAGAAGGTCCACAATGACGATAGCCTACAATGACGAATGACCTCTCAAAGTCCAGTCCTTGAATCCAGAGGCGATGAATGCAACAGTTGAAGTGAAGACGATCTCATCGAAGAATCCATGAATACCGTAGAGAAATACTCTCAACCACACATTTAATACCATTATATAAGCGAGAATAAAGCTAGATTTTAGAACAGTTCACTTCACCTTCGTCCGCCATCTTGGATCTGACCCCAGGGGATCACTGGGAAGGTTTAGAACTCAGAAGCCCGCTGTACAAAAGCACTGCATGTGCAATACTCACTTTCAATTTCAAAACACAACGTTGCTAAAGATTTAAGCGCGTATTTTTATTCCTTTATCAGTTTGTAAAACGACATCTTTCGCTTCTAGATTATGTAAAAGATGTCTCTGACTCGGAAGACTTCGTCTGGATCAAAGGCGCGTTCATCTGCGGCCTATGCTGGGATAGAGGTTGTCAGTGACGAAGGAAGTTCGTCAGGGAATTTCTCCAATAGAAACATTGATTTGTTATTTCACGAGAAAGAGCATGGAAGGGTAATGGAAGACGTTTCTTCCTTGCATTCTGTGTCAATGAGTGACATGCAGCCATCAATCGATGTCAGCTATGGTCAACAAGTAAGTTTAGCACTGGAGAAGACCACTGGAAGGCCCAGGGGGGGTACTCAGGGGTATCAGTGACGGGGAGGTGCGAAGGCTTTTTTGGGGTTTGAAATTCGCGGCTTGGGGGTGCCCATTTTACAGGGTGGGGGTTTTACAGGGTGCCCATATTTAATACAGGTTGACATTTTTCTGGGTGCCCATATTTAATGGGTGCCCATTTTTGATATAAAGGGTGCCCATATTTATTTGTCAAGGACTTTTAATACAGGGTGCCCATATTTAATACAGGGTGCCCATATTTAATACAGGGGGGTTGATAAAAACAGGGTGATATCCTACCGTTCTCCATTTTATGCGGGTGCCAATTTAATACAGGACTGTTTTTGGGTTAATACAGGGTGCCCATTTTAGGCCATATTGGACCCATTTTTACAGGGGCTTGTTTTCGCGTAATGGGTTATTTAATACAGGGTGCCCAAAAATACAGGTTTTTTACAGGTTAAAAATGTTTACAGGGTGCCCATATTAATACATATTTAATACAGGGTGCCCATATTTAATACAGGTCCCTGTCACTGATACCCCTGAGTGCCCCCCCCTGGGCTGGAAGGACGGGAGCCAGGGTGTAGGGATATTTAATACAGGGGGGTTGACACCCTGTTTGGGTGCCCATATTTAATACACAATATTTAATACAGGGTGCTGCTGAGTATTTAGCAATATTTAATACAGGGTGCCCCATCCCATATTTAATACAGGGTTCACCCTCAGGCATTGACTAGATGGCCCATAATTTAATACAGGTATGGGTGCCCATTTAATACAGGGTGGTGCCCCATATTTAATACAGGGTGCCCATATTTAATACAGGGTGCCCATATTTAATACAGGGTGACCATATTTAATACAGGGTGCCCATATTTAATACAGGGTGCCCATATTTAATACAGGGTGCCCATATTTAATACAGGGTGCCCATATTTATTGCCCATATTTAATACAGGGTGCCCATATTTAATATTTAATAGGGTTTAATACAGGGTGCCAGGGTGCCCATATTTAATACAGGGTGCCCATATTTAATACAGGGTGCCCATATTTAATACAGGGTGCCCATATTTAATACAGGTTCCAGAAAAATGCATGTCAACAAGATTACATGTGATTGTATTGCACAGTGCATGCTATGGTTCTTTGTCCATTTCTAATTTCTATTACATTAGAATGGTTTCATCCATCAACATACCAATATACAAACACTCCCCCTCTATGAGGCTTATGACTGTTCAGTGTCACAGACACTGCTCCAGAAAGAGGCTGGAGTGGTGGCTGGGACATCTTTAACAGGCAGACGGTTCGAGTGTCTGATGGCCGGAGGCCATTGGGATGTTGTAAAAGGTGATCATGCCTGCCAGGAGCCCATAAGTAGGAGCATCCATGCTATGTCATGGCTTTTGAACAAGTTTGGCTATTTTTAGAACACGATTTCTCGAAATTGGCCAATCACTGTGCACTTCCGGTTTTATTTGCAGCAACTCATTTTATTTGCAGCAACTCGTTTTATTTGCAGCAAACTCGTTTTATTTGCTGCAACTCGTTTTCTTTGCAGCAACTCGTTTTATTTGAGCACTGCAACTCGTTTTATTTGCTGCAACTCGTTTTATTTGTAGCAACTCGTTTTATTTGCTGCAACTCGTTTTATTTGCTGCAACTCGTTTTATTTGTAGCAACTCGTTTTATTTGCAGCAACTCGTTTTATTTGCAGCAACTCGTTTTATTTGCAGCAACTCATTTTATTTGCAGCAACTCGTTTTATTTGCAGCAACTCGTTTTATTTGCAGCAACTCGTTTTATTTGCAGCAACTCGTTTTATTTGCCGCAACTCATTAATTTGCAGCAACTCGTTTTATTGGCAGCAATTTTTTATTTGCAGTTCTCGTTTTAATTGCAGCAACTCGTTTTTTTGCAGCAACTGCTTTGCAGCAGATTTTTTTATTTGCTACATAGATTTGCTCCTACTTTTTTTATTTGCTGCAACTCGTTTTTTGTAAGAAGAGTGATTTATTTGCAGCAACTCGTTTTATTTGCTGCAACTCATTAATTTGCAGCAACAGTGATTGGTCAATTTCGTGTTCTAAGAATAACCAAACTTGTTGAAATGCTGTGACAGGACTCCTGTTCCTGCTTAATGGAGATTAAGTTTAGTGTAGATACATTTGTAAGAAGAGTGATTTCCAGGACTTTGACAACTGATCACTTTATAGAGGGTGACCGATTAATGCAGGGCCAGTTAATACAGGTTTGACTGCAGTTCTTTTTCTTTGTAGACCCAGTTTAAGTGTCAATGTCGCTTTAATAAAAGCACCATCAGTACACTGGTAACATTCGTCATGATGACTATCGGCATCATCCTCGTTCCAGTTATAAAAGAAGAATCTGCACCAACTAGAACTGGTTAGAAAAGTTAGAATAATGGAAATCATAACAAAACAATTTTTACTACATGTAGTTAGCCTTGCTGCCATTCAGGGTTCATTCAGGGAGTAGTAGTATACGGGGAGAGTATGAGCCCTTAGTTTTAATTTGACACGGTTTTCTTTGTTATTCGTAGGGCTTTATCTCCGGTATTGACCGGTTGAACAATAGAATTGAATTGAATTGCTCATTATGAATTCACCGGGATGTATCCATATACAGCCCTGGGTTGTATATGGATACATCCCGGTGAATTCATAATGAGCACTGAAATGCTATTCTTCGTGCTATTCATATAGTATTCATGCTAAATAACACTCCAAAAAATACCAGAAAATGCCTCAGATTGCTTCGTGCGAAAACCTTATCAAATTTAAACTAAGTCAGATAAATACCTCGAACGTCGGCAATAAGCCTATAAATCCCTCGGGCCTACGCCCCTCGGGATTTATATGCCTTATTGCCTCCGTTCTCGGTATTTCTCTCTTACTTTATTAACATTTTGTAAGGGAAATTGCAACAAAATCTGTTTACATTGTATATCAATCAGTCAATTAAAAAATCTAGATTCTCTGAGATGTTATTTCCTGCCTTCCCAGATGAAAGGTACAGCTGCAGACCCCCTTGGTCCCCCTCTAAATCCACCTAGAGATGTACATTAAATATCATGAACAAACGATATACATGAATGTGGTTTAGGCCAGTGCCCTCTTTCAGGCTTTTCACCCATCCCTAACTGGAGGCAACCATTTAGGGATGTACTGTAAGCTATAGTATTACTAGAACTTATGCTGACCATCTGATTGCCTGGATTAACTTGCTATTAGGCAATTATTATTGATTAAAGATAAACCATTTAAAAATGTCTATGTGCTGGCCTCAATTAAAGCTACTACCCAGTCCCCTACCCCACTCTGAGTGGCACCACACACACTCCATGCCCATTTGAGTTATGCATGGCCATTTTAGATAGTTTGTGTAAGTCCTATAATGAGCTAGGAAGGAGATTTACTCAGCCACTCTGCTGTGAGCCGAGTATGGTTCGATGATGTTGAAAATACACAATGAATTAATAATAATAATAATGGTATCTTGCATTTAGTAAAGATTGTGTGCCAAGTCATCAGAGCAGCAGGATTATTTGGCTTTACAGGTTAGATGATGATGATGTTATGGAATTTACTTTGAAAATAATAATAAAGTATGATGATGATGACTGATGATTAAAAGCATTGAGACTTCGGTTAATGCATTTTTAAGAAATTATTATTATGATGATGATGATGATGATGACTATGATGATGATAACTATGATGATGATGGCTATTTTACCAACAGGTGGTATCACCAACTGGATTAGTATCAAGTTCATATTTAATAGAGTATCTGGATTATTCTGTAGGTGAGGATGATTTCAATTTCACTACATGGGATACCTGTGTTTTATTACCACAGGAACCCCACTCCAGAATATCATCTGGGCCTTACATGTCATAATGATATTTCTCTTCTAGTGGAGCCCTGGTGAAACACTTTGTAGGAGCAAAAGACACAGTTTCTAATTTCATCCTTGAGGCATTTTTCAGCCCCTTGCAAGTACGGAGCTATGTGCGTAGTAAGAAAGACCATCTTCTAGACCCAGAAATATTTGGTAAGAATTTACTCTACAAATGTACACTGTACAAATGTTGTTATGCAGTTGAACCTCTTGATACCGACCACCCTTGTCTCAATTAAAACTTTTGACTGAAAAATTTGGGGGGAATGGCATTGGCAAAGTGGTGAGAGAGGTGCTTGATCACTAGAATGGATTTATTTTACTCTCCGATTATGTCTTTAAAAGTACTTGGAATAAGATACATGTATCCTATTACTCGGTGGGCTGCCTGTGACACGCAGAGTTGAAAAATGGGCTTTCTTTTTCTTATGGCCACAAATCACCAACCGGACACCAAGGTACATGTGCTCTGCCACTGAGGAAACTGAAGGCTCATTGCTGAAGCCCGCCGAGTGAATGCTTATAGAGCATCTTGTTTGATTGCAGATCAGACGCTATTGAGATTAATAAACTCAGATTCAACATTGAGACTTGTAGACAACAAGTTGAACGTTCTCATGGCCACCCCTGAAGGTGAGATTATTTCCAGGTTTTTGTCTTTTCTTTTTTGATGTATTACAAAAACATGTCTGGTTAGATTTTAGTTTTCTTTTCAACAAATATCAGCATCATTATTGTGCATCATTATTTATCAGCATCATTGTGCCTTACTTGGTAATAATAACAGAAAACAGGCCAAGTTTATGTTCCTTTTGTTCAATGAAATGTGTCCTGCTAGCGAAGGTTGCTCCACTTGCAAAGAATAAACCTTTATACACACGCCCCTTTGATGCCTGGTCGCGTTTGCACTTTTACGTCATCAAAACAGGTCGAAAACAAGGCTTTTTTCATTTTTCTTGGACACAGTGGATGAACACAGAGTCCCCTTTGTGCAGCACACAGAAAAACTACACTAGCGGGCTAATACAAATGTAAATGCAGATTACCTTCTGAAATAGATCCTCCACTGACTTGGTTCATTGTCGACCCAGTGCTCTTGTATTTCGTCACAATCTGTAGCGGAAAAATAAGATATCGAGTTTGCTTGGATGCAATGACAGCAGCCTTGTGTTACTGGCCTTGGTTGCATGAAAGGTGGTTAGCGCTATCCACCCGATAAGTCAGTCCCTATTCGACGGATCAAACTGATGCAGTTATACAGTAAATATTATCCGTTGGATAGAACTTATCCTGTGGATAGCGGGGAACTTGTCAATGAAGTCTCAGTGACTAGGGTACAGACACACCTATGCATAAATGGTAGAATCGTAAAATCTCATTCACTTTGTTATTGGGAGTTACAGCAATATCTGACAATCTCTTTGAAGAGAGTGTTATCAAAAATGAACACACCAAATGGTAGGGCTGTACTACGAAATCTTGAAAAGATATAGTCACTTGAAATTACAAAGATTTGTCCCAGAAACCGGACTTTGGCCCTAAATGCCTCGTTTCCATGTATTTTACACCTTTCAAACGCTTACTACTTTGTGATAGTTTCATTTTTATTAATGCACTTTTAGGGTAATTACTAAACTGTGGATGATCTTTCAATCTATTATTTTACCTTTACTTAACTCGTTATTCTTTCAGTTTTTGCAAATTTATGCAAAATCAAGAAATCAAGTATTGCATAGGGTGTATAACACGTACAAATACAATGTTGTGTTGATTGTTGCAAACAAGAATATGATCCATATTGCAACAGTTGCAGAGGTGGACACAATCATATTGCCAGCAATATCCCACGCCTTGTTACTGCAATAATTCGGACTAAACTAGACTGACCGCCTTATTCTCAAGTGTAACTGCACCATTTTGCGATTGATAGCGCGGTACGATTGCTGACCGTTTCTACGAGGTTCCGATAGCTTAGTGACTTAGATAAATGTGGAGTAAACCAGACGATAAAACTTCTAAACAATCCCCAATTCAACGGACCACAGAACGTAAAATATGAACCACACACTATACATATCAAGTCGACTAGCTTCGACGGATATATTGATGTAAAACTACAACTTACATTAGGGTTTACGAGATGTTGCATTAGCTGTCTGCGTTCCTTGCGTTGCATGAATTCAGGTTTCTCAGCAGATTTCCAAAACAGCTGAACCCAAACTTTGAACAGTCGTATAATGGCGACATTTTTGTAGTAGTTGACACACAAAGGCATAGTGTTCCAGCCAGGACAGGCGGGTACTTTCGTCGTGAAACACAACTTCTCCTGAGAACTCTTACTACATAATCATTGTCTGCTCACTTCGTTGTCGCAAAGTCTTGTGGAGTTCAATTTGTGTTTACGTGGCGTGAAAATGTTTCCCCAAGAGACTCAAAGTAAATTATTTAACAAGTAACCTTTTTATGCGAATAACAAGAGACTTATGAAAGATTTAACATAAAATTCAACGGTAAAAATTGATGAAACGTAGGTTATAATAAAAATGGGCAAAAATGTTTTATCAATTTTTATCGCTGAACTTTATAGTGAAAACATTTTATTTTTATAAACGCAATTATAAACTGGAACTGAGAATGAACGTTATGTAAATCTTACGTCAATCTTACGTTGATCTTACGTTAATCTTACGTTTTTTCCGTAGGTCTGATGTTGCGTAATCTAGGCGTCACCAAATCCAAACTCAAACCAATGATAATGAAATACGTCACAGACATGCGCAGTTACGCTAGTCCGTTGGTGAGTACCTCGTTGATCGCTCGTACATCGGCGCCAATCAAAAGGAATACAGGACCACAGGAAAGCCATTAAAAAAAGACGCGCGCATACAAATATATTTTTATTTATTATACGTGGCCTCAGAAACAATGTTTGGGCTACCTGTGGTTATAATACGCATTATCGAACGCATCGCGGCTATTCTTAGACCTTTTAAAAGTAGCGTATCTTCTCTATCGATATCGAAAAGGTGTATTTGGTTTAGTTAAGTGCCTCGTGCATTTATGCTTGAGTTTTTTATCTGCTATCTACTTTTCGTCTCATTCAACAAACATGCATAACAGATTGACTGATCTTTTGACAATTGTAGCAACACAGAGGTGTCTGCATTTCTTTCTCTGAAGAGCTCTTCCACAAAAGTAACGCACACTGAGAAGTCGTTTGAATACTGTAGCAATAAAGATCCGATCTGTGCGTTTGTTGTTTTTAGAAGAGCTCTTCCCAAGTAACGCACAGAACATTGTTTGAATGTTGTAGCAACACAGAGGTATCTGATCTGTGCATTTTTTTGTTGACGAACTGAATATTTGCAAACGATTAGAGAATTCTGTCTGATCATGATAAGGCTGTAAAATCCGTTGTTTTCTTCGAATGATGGCCTTCTTTGTTCTTGACAAGGTAATCGCATCACTTCAGTCTTCAGAACTCACAAGCCCAGAGAAAATCAGAGAACAGGTATGTACCGCTTTGTTGCCATGGAAACATAGAAGTCTGAATGATTTTGGACTAATTCCCGATTCCCCTTATGACGTAGCGATACCACTACTACCAGAATCCTTTTCGAATTCTTATTCTTATTCAAAATTATTAGAATAACAAAAGAAGCTACGAAAAGGATTCTGGTAGTAGTGGTATCATTACGTCATAAAGGCAAAGGTGAATTGGGAATCTGGATGAAGTTGAATAGACACGTACTGCGCATGCTCGGGAAATGGCGGGAAAATGTCGACGCGCGCAGTTCGTTTTCAACCGTGTCGATTGAATAGAGTTTCGACATCTTCCCACTTCCACCACCACACCTACGTTAGCACCTTCCACTTCATCTCATTCTTCCTACTCCTTTATTTCGTCTTCCCTCTTCCCTTCCACAAAATCCTGTCATACGTCATTGCGGCACGAGGCTTCAAGTTGATGATTTAAGCTGTAGATGGTTTTTTTACTTTAGATTGTTGATGTCATCGTTACGAGAACACAACTGATTTCACCGGGAGAAGTACAGAAGGTAAGACCTGTCTTGTTGTATGACTGTTGCTCATGGTCGTCATGAAGCATCATCATCATCGATCATCATCGATCATCATCATCATCGGTGCATGACATACCATACTATCATATGCAGCACGAAAAAGTCCTCCATCGGTTGTAAAGCGCATTGAAACAATGTGAAATGCGCTATATAAGAACTGACTTATTATTATTACGCTTATTTTTCACTGTTTGGTTTCATCATCATCATCATTAGTACCATCAACGTCAGTCATCGCCGCTGTTCTTGTCATCGTCCTCATCATTATCACCGTAACCATACCATAATCATCGTCATCACTTTCGTAATCATCATCATTCATCACCAAGATCACCACCAATGTCATCTTTTTCCATGTGCTCCGTTCACGAGTACAGTTACCTGAATAACGAGAGCGATTATCGGTACCATCAGTAAACACGGAGCTAACGTCATTCATTTACCATCACCACCATCGTCATTGTTCTTCTCTTCTTCTCTCTACAGTTTGTGACTCTGACAATCTATAAACATCTCTCATGGCTTGTTCTCTGGGGTAATCTATTCGGAGCTGTCGTTGGTTGCGCCATTGAAATTGCTTCAATATATACTCGTGGGTTACCCGGCTAATCGATATATACTCGTAATCATACATCATGGCTAACGATATATACTCGTGGGTTACCCGGCTAATCGATATGTGACTCGTGGGTTACCCGGCTAATCGATATATCATCATCGTGGGTTACCCGAGCTAACTCGATATATACTCGTGGGTTACCCGGCTAATCGATGTGTACTCGTGGATGACCGACGATTATTTCGTGGGACCTGGATTTGTATCTATTACATGAATAACAGAATAATGGCTTTTTCTCTGGGAAAATATATATTCGGAATAAATAAATGAAAACAAAAATGAAAATGCATTATTGAACTTAAGTGGATATTTATTTGAACATCGCGTAATATCCGCGTGGGTTACCTGCCAAAAACGAGCGCTTTTGAACAGTTTGACTTTCGGCTAATCGATTTGGATTAACACTCTAATTTTATTTTAACTAAGCACAAACTATTAAAAACAAAGTAAATTGTCTGTTTAAAGCTGTTTTCGCGTTGTACAAAGGGTTTTCCTGCTTTTTGTTTCAAATTTGAGCTAAGTTCAGGGGAAAACATCAGCAATACTAGCAAATATACAGATCTAGCCCATGTGGACAGTTTTCAAATCAAATTTTCACTTTGGATTAACACTCTAATTTCACTTTTACCAGTGAAAAAACCATCCCAAATAACTTGAACTCTTTGCTAAAGCAACCTTGAAAAAATATATATGCTATTGGTTTTTGGCGCTCAATACGCGCGTTCGTAAAAAATCTCCTCTTAATAGTTAGTGTGTCCCTCTATCCCCATGGCGCGCGTTCGATGCGATTGTTGTTGTTTGTTGGCACCAGTTGTTGTATGTACAGCCGACTATTTTGTTGTTATTTTCCTTTATGAAAATCCAATAAATTCTAAAATAATATACAGCAGCTTTTCGCTGTCCTGCAATACCGCTGACCACAGGTAGCCCAAGCATTGCACTCGCTACCGACCGCTGACTGCAGTCATTAGTCACACGTACCGTACCCTGCTAGACAGAGGCTCCTCGTCCCATTCCCGCGGTACACGTAGGTTGAGTCACACTACGTCTTGTTCCCTCTAACCTGCATTCGGTGAGACATGAAATTTCTCCTGTACCTTCTCTGTCGATTAGTGCTCGGTGTCTTTGTGGCCCCATACGATTCAGATATACGATTGTAAGTTATAGTCGAGCGTTTTTTTACATGAGCCTCTGGCTCGGGAGATTGGGTAACCACTCCCTACGTTATCGACTTGAAATAAATTATTATTATTATTATTATTATCAGACTCTGTTGCGGCCATTTATCAATCATGTGCTGACTAGGCCCGTATGATATCTTGTCTGTAGGATGGCATGTGATGGTATGTTTCATCGCTCATGCATCGGCTATGAGATATTTTGCCTGTCGGCATTTTATTTATTGCTGATTGCCGAGTTGCAATCAGTCCCTAGAGATTTCAATTACAAAGACGCAGCGGCCATAACGTTGGTGCATGGTACAAACAAGAGAAGCTAATAATAATACTTTATTCATTAATATTAATACATCAATATCAATACAATGAAAGGAGATATCAGAGGTTAACCCTATCAAGGATATCTCCCAAGTACTCATAACTATAATAATAATACTTTATTCATTAATATTAATACATCAATATCAATACAATGAAAGGAGATATCAGAGGTTAACCCTATCGAGGATATCTCCCAAGTACTCATAACTATAATATAATACTTTATTCATTAATATTAATACATCAATACAATACAATGAAAAGAGATATCAGAGGTTAACCCTATCGAGGATATCTCCCAACAAAAAAGATAAACAAATAAATATAATAAAATACATAAAATTGTATATATATATATATATAAATAAAAATACTATTAAAATATATATATGGACTCTAATTATTTACAATATATTCTAAATTTATTACTAGAACTAGAGATATCACATCTTGACATATATCATAATATAGGCCTAATTGAATATGTGTTTTTTAAGCCTACTTTTAAAAGATTCTATAGCATTCTGTTAGTGATAAGAAGTCACGCCTTTTCTCCAGGGTTGGCTATCCTAGAATGCCAAGTCTCTCTTCATAACACAGGTCTTTTCCCTTCTCGCCTAAAGCACACTTTAATTTGATGCACGTCTTTGTACCTTCTCAAGTCTTGAGATGTTCTTCTTTAAGTGCGGACTCCATACTGGTGCACAGTATTCTAGGATTGGGCGAACCATGCACTTGTAGAGTTTGGAGAATATCTTTGTACTTTTGGTACCAACCACCCTCTTTAAAAAGCCAAGAACAGAATTTGCTTTGCTTGCACTTTTCTCATGCAGTTTGCAATGACCATGAGAGATTTGAAGTAAGATAAATTCCTCAGTATTCTGTACGTACTGTGGTTTTGAAGAATCTTTTTTATGAGTTATTCGCATTACCTCACACTATTAAACTTCAATTGCCAATCATTACTCCAGGCCACTAACTTATCCAAGTCGCATTGGAGACTTGCCGTATCTTCTTCCATACATTTAAGCACTCGGTAATGAGGAATGCCTTGCTATAGGGAACCAACATGGCCGCCATGACGTCACGTGCAAACCAGGAATACGATATTTTGTCGAGGCAGTAGATCGGGCGTTTCATATATCGGCTATATTATTGCATACCATTGTAATGCGCATTTGAAAATTTTTACGACTGATATTTGCGCAATATAAATGAATAAATTATTATTATTATTATTATTATTATACGGCATTTAGTCTATCGGGGATAAATCGGCTATACGGTATTTAGTCTATCGGTGATATATCGACTATACGATATTTTGTATATCGGTGTTTTATCGGTCATGTATCGGCGTCTTATCATGAACACATGCACATGTCGGCCACGCCTATCTTCCCACAGGTGTCGTAATCTCATCTAAGTAATTGTCTTGCCCGTGTAATTACAGTCACATCGATTCGTCAACAGTTTAAACCAAATAAAATTTGAGTGTTTAATTTCTTTGTTGCTCGTATTCTTCTCGTAATCCACCCGAGTTGTGAGCAGTAAGCTTTGTTAAGCCCTCCAGAAAGCCTTGTTCGCTTGGCGTGATTAGCAAGCTAGTGCGACCAGATCCAAGTCGCCGGTAGTACGGCAAATACTAATGAAATTAAGCCATGCCAGAGTTTCCAATAAAGACATTTTCTCGTAACAAATCAACTATTAACGATGGACATAGTTTGTGGCGCAGTGATGTTTGCTCTTCTTGCTTTGTGCGCGCCGCTTATGCGTTAGCCCAGTCTAGTAATATCCATCTCAGCTCGTGTGTAGATTAAGATTACGACATCTAATTACCGTCGTCAAAAGAACTTATTGTGAAAGTTTTATTAAATTTACTTTTTTCTTTGGAGTTTATTTGACCGACGCAGCCTGACCAACGAGATGGCTATCTCGACTACTATGGGATTTCGTTCACAATGTCGGGCGTTATGCAGTCATGTGTTGTCTTCCAAATACTCCCTTGTTTAGACTAAAGTAACCACAGGCTATAGATACTAATCGTTGGTAGGGAAGACATTTGGAGAGTACCGAAAAGGAGATTGACTTCTGAGACTGCTTTTTGCAGCTTCACTCTCACGTTCAGTAAGGAAAAACGAGCCACAAACCGCGCAATATTCAACGTACAACATTTCCAAATCGCATACATGTAGAAACAAGCACTTTTAAACAGACTACAAACAGTGCAAGAGCTAGGATTTCAACGTGATTATTATTTAAAATCTTTCAGCAAATATTTTCGGTTTCTCCCGAACTTCTTTATTCAATATTGCAGCCAAAAGACCAACAATTAAGCCAGCGACGCCGCAACATAATTCATCCCTGTATCCCTTCGGCAAGACCAAAGGCGTCTTCTGTCAACGACGAAGCTCGTCCTGCTGACAGCTTAATATCTGACGCCAAGACATTATGATTGGACCACGTTTACGGCTCGTTATTGCTTTTCCTTTTCATTTCGAGCTAATTATGCTTAAGTATCGGTGTCTATCGCAGTGTTTATTAAGTGTACACTTTGTTTTTCATGAATATTATCCATAGTTTTCATAATGGCTTATCAGCGGAGGACGGTTTAATTTCCTTTGGGGTATCTTGTAATGATTATAAAGGAGAGTTTTTCATTAAAATAACATGTCAACTACATTCGCATTTAGCGTTCATTAGTTTTCAAGTTGTTTAAGTTAATTGGAAGATAGAGGGGTTTAGGCCGTAATGAGTTCTGTCGTTACATCTTTTATGGCTGAATGGTCGTCCCACAGCTCCATCCACGAGGAGGGGACGATGTTTATAATCGGTACGAATAAAGGCGGTTACATACAAGCAAGTTTTCTATGGCACGTTTTGCACTGACAAGGTTTATTTGCTTCCCTGTGAAGGAAATCTGCTCGTCTGTAAAAAAAACCTTTACAGACGAGCAAATCAAACTTGTCAATGCAAAACTTATCAGTCATAGAAAACTTGCGAGTCTGTAACCGGCGTAAATCGAGCTAAGAACGAAGACAAACTAGAGAGCATAAAATGTAGCCTTTTGTGACACTAAACCATGGACCAAACAGTCGAGAATCATTGTGTATTGTACTTAGCTTAGAACGTACTCCCTACGGAAGTACCTGTGAAGAAAGCTACCCAAGACCTACTTAGAACAAGACGTACTCCCTACGGAAGTACCTGTGTACCCAAGACCTACTTCAAATGCAAAGTCAGTTGAAAAAATGTTCATAATCTTACAATTGTTATGCTTTCTTTATTCACGCAAAGTCATCTATATTTTTAGAAAATGTTCTACCTTAGAACGATGGGGGAGGAGGTGGGGAGAGGTTTAGGTCTGAGGAAGAAGAACCGACTGACAAACATGGCGGATATTGTGATTACTTCTCACACCCGTAACAAACGTTACGAGCTGATTCTGCCAGGCAAAGCACAGGCAATGTAAGCGTAACCAAGAGGATATATCTTTCGATACCGCTCCAGAAACGAAAAGACCTGAGCTGTTTTAGGTGGCCGGTATGCAACCGAGATAACAATGTATCATTGCAGCAATATGGACGCACTAGAGAGCTATAGCATTGATATTACTGAGGGCTATGTGTTTTCCATAGGTACCTCTGTCCAACTTTTAGGCACAATAAAATACAATTTATCACATCTCAGAGAGAAGTAATGCTATTTAAACTAATAAAGAGTTAGTTTGGTCGCAGTATATATCTCTGAACCTTGGCAACAGTAGTCTTATCTGAGGTGTACCGTGGTCAAACATGGGTCGTACATGGTGGCAGCATCATGCGCCTTTTTGATATGCCTTCGACTCAGCCACGTTGAGCTGCGTCCTTCGTTATTCAGTCAGCCGCGGGCAGCCGCGGACTGCAAGGAAGGATGAGTAGTTCCTCTCCTCCCCCCAAGTTATTATTACTATAAAGCGTATAGTCACTTCGCCGCCATCTTAGTTTCATGGCATCGCTCAATAGTATCAATGTCAGAGTACAGGAGTAGTTTCAGTTTTCAAACAAGGAAATGTTCGGCTAGCTCTCTTCAGACGATTACACCCTAAAATCTTATCATATTTTCACACTTCTAGATTCTCGTTGCGGTTCTCCAAACAGCCTCGCGAGCCAAAGACGTCACGTGATACGCGTGCATTCCCGGTGGCAGCACGCGCATGAATCATCGACGTGCTTGCCGGACAGAGCAGATGCCAAGTTCACTCGGCCTTGGAACAAAACGACTTCCTAGATGTATTTCCTACACTGTTAACGCGTTTAACCTTTTAATGATTTATGGTGTCCGTGTTGCATACGATTATCTTGACTGTGTTTCTCTGTGGAATCCGGTATACGTGATGTCAGCCAAGCAAAGCGAAATGCACCTGGCGCTAGTTTGTTCATAGAGTTGATAGCCTGCTATCTGTTGGATGAATAGTCCTTATCCAATGGATAATTCATTGGCTAACGGCATCAACCACTGAATTGCCCGATGGATAAGGGTTTATCAAGCGGTTAGCTAAACTGACTATGTACGCTTTGAACAACAAGTACCTAAAGAAATGACTAAAATAGGAGTTTCCAATCGGAAGAGGTCCTCAAGTCAAGAAGTATCGCCGAGTTCTGGCTATACTACAGACTGTTTTCCTTTGTCGTTTGAGGCGAAAACCACGCAAGATCTAATCGATCTTTCTGACATTGATCCATGTAAGGAAGTGTATTACTAACGTCATGTTTCAAGTCGTTACATTGACATTTAGCCTCCATATGAATGACAAATTGTCTCCGTCACCGCAAAACATGCTTTGGCGCGCTATCTTGATGTCTATATTTAGCTGTGAGTGGGCTTTTGTCAGTGCCGAACTAACAATCCAACCGTTCATGCTACGAGGTGTGCCGGCCTCAGAAGTGTTAGTCTAATATGGTCAAGCATTTAAAACGTTTGGCAAATGTTAATAGTCGTGTTCTTATATTAGAAAGAAAGATATCTTAGCAAATATGCCACCGTTGGCTCGCGTCACAGCAGTTGAATGGCTTCCTCTTATTTGGGCCAATCAAAACGCGAGAAAATAAGATGGAATGATTCGTTTCATCCAATCAGATTTGTTGCCTGACTCACGTGGTGCGGCACCGAGAGCTGATAAATCTTAAATTTTAATTATTTTATATTTTATATTTCATATTAGTAATTTAATATGATTCTGTTATGAAAGTAGTTGCAAAATATTGTTATTGTATCTTAACGGCTATATTTAATAGTTGTACTGACATGTTCTTTGTATTCATCCTATGTACCAATTGGTACAGTATGTGGTTCTAATTGTGAACACTGTTCAGTTAATGTGTACTCTGGTTACCAGAGACTATTATTTTTTCTCTCTCGAGCCGAAGGCACTCTCGTAGAGTTTAGAGAGAGATAAAATAATAGTCTCTGCTACCCAGGGTACACATTAACTGAACAGTGTTCACAATTAGAACCACATACTGTATTTGTTGGATTAAAGATTATTACTATTATTATTTATCTTATTCAAGGCAATTCCCGTACATTTAGTATATTTATGTTTAATGTTATACTCTACAATTACTAGATCATTTATTGCTGCAGGTCCACATCAGTTTTGTATGCTGTGTCTTTAGCCTTCATTACCAAATAAAGAATGTATGTGCGTATGTCAAAGAAAGAACTGAACTGAAATAGAGAGAGAATTAATAATTCTGCGTTGAAGCGAGACTTATGTCTAAATTACATCCTGAATATACAAAATGACTCATTTTTCATATCTAAGCGATGTTGTGACTGACAGATAACAAACACTGCCCTCTATCCGGTTTAACTTACACAGATTACAACCCTCTTAGCTCGCTAGCTGCACCTCTTTCTCCACCTATTTTTGCTTTCTATGCTTTGGATTTTATAGTCAAAGAACTCCCGTTGATGTATCCATTAGCTATCAATTCCTATACACCATACAATGTGTGCAACCATTCCGTTATTTTCCTCAAGCGACACAGCAAACCGTGCGTGTTTCCGGGTCTGAGAGCATAGCGTCCAACCACCGTCAAGGATTAAGGACTTTCTAAGTGCGTTCTATTGTTCTCGCATTTCCGGGTACGGTTCTAGAGAACGATTAGTACAATAACTATTTCCTGAAGACAACGTTTCTCTACAGTGCATTTCACAGCGTCTTTATGCGCTTTGGTTCACACCAATTTCAAAAAAAATACTGTCGCCATCAAAAGGAACAAGCAACAAGCCAAGAGGATGCAAACACACGTTCATTGAAGCAGACTTACTGGACATAGCGCTGGTGTACATGTAGTTGGTCATATGTAAAACTATTATACCGATATATGAATAAATTAATTACCACATAAAACTACCGTCGTCCTCTGCGGTCTTGGCTTGTTGTTTGTTGTTCCGAAACAACAATTTTTGACATTGGTGTATATTTTTTTTACGAACCGCTATTTAAGGCGCGATTGTTCAAGTTTGTTTCTTGAAGGTTGTCATTCCAGAGACGTGAAGCATAAGGAGCTCGATAATGACTGTGCCCTCGTGATCTCATTGTTTGAAGCTAAATATTTCCGATGATACCACAGGAAGCGATTTCGTTGAGTTCTTCCGCGAGTGGTCGTGACGTAGGACCGTCACCATGGCAACTGTAGTCCTTGATTGAACGGTCTTTTGATCTCTCTTCTCTCTTCGTACTACACTTCACGACTCTCGTCTTCCTTATCTTTTGCTTTGTTTTTATGTTACTCATCTTTACTGATTAGTTTAAGGAATCAACTTTATTGGGAATTAACTTTATTGACATTGTTAAAAAACTTGAAATTTTTTTTTTTTTTTTTTTTTAAAGCATCGAGTTTTTTTGAAATGCGTTTTTTAACAAATAAAGTATTATTACTATTATTATTATTATTTACACTCCTCCATACGTCCCGGCTCTCCTTTCCACCCTTCTCTGTATAGGAATCAGACAACTGTGATATAGACGCTGCAAATACATCTTCAACTGCCTCAGACGACCTTAATTAGCCTTGCTTAATGTTTGGTATCGCGAGAAATCGATGAGGTTATTTTGGGCCGTCTTTATAGTGGTTATTAAAGGATATATCAATAGTCTGTTAATAGTTCTAGTTGCCAGACAATCAATTACATCATTGTCCGACACCGCAGCGCGCTAAAGTGGGATATATAAACACTACAGGAATAGAATACAGGCAGAACTACCAGGCAACGTTCTTAGAGGGAATTGGCGTTCCCAATAGCTTCGCCTATACTATCTCTAGTTCTAGTGAACATCATTGCCGTGTAGTGATCGATCGTAAGCGCATTGATAATGACTGTTTAACAGTGTAATCTTAACTTCAATACCAGATTACAGGGAATCAATGGACAAAAGTGAACTTAATCTTGGATTATGACAAAGCAGACATAACAGATTACCAACTTAACGAGAACAGAAATTAACCGCTTTTAGCTCAGAGGTGTCTGACTTCAAGTATACTCTATCACTCCAAGGGGGAGGGGTGGGGTTATAACTGCAGCAGAATACCCAACCACAGGAACGGCTGCGTAGGAGACTATATCCAAAGTGTTGCACATTTTCAAAAATAATCGAAGTAAAGTATTTTTATCGGCTCAGTTCTATTGCAGGTTAATATACACGCGACGAAGTATATATCGAAAACTGATATCAGGCACGAGCATATCAGGAATTAGATGTAGGCGATACAGTTACGTAATTCGTTTGCCTTGCGAACAATACCGAAGTTGTACTGAAACCCGTAATTGATGATCGGGATTCTTTTCACTGATCAACTACTAGAATGTTCCATGTACTACTTTTGTATCAGTGAGATACTTGCAACCCCGGCGCCGCCCATATATGGCCAGTTGGTTGAGTATCAGTCTGTTGTGCGAACCCAGTCCGGGCCGACACACAAAATTAAAGCACTGATCATGAGGACGTAACAAACCCTGGCTGTGACTACGCTAACTTCTCTCACGATACTGAAAAACTGAATGCGCCTTCAATGGCGGTCCGACAAAAATGATACATGTAAAGCGTACTGAGACATCGTTGTGAAATGCGCTATATCTGAAAACGACTTCAGTACCAACGCTTTTTGCCAGCGCGACTTGACGCATAGTCTGATGGCCCTATAAAGTAGAAGAGCCGGTACAATCGCCTGATTCTATTAGACAAAATGTATTTAACTCATTCATTCAAAGCTTTGATCTTGAATTGTGATATCGTTGTCATTTTCTAGAATGTATTACTGGATGCCTGTCGTCAGTCGACCAGACAAATGAAAACTTTTTCAGTCAAACGGAGAAATAGTCGGGATGTGGTGGTTTTTGCCAGGTCGATGCGGGGGCTGCGGGATCCCTTCAAGGTTAAAAACAGAACTGAAGACCTTAGCAATGAGGCTACTTTGACGTCACGTTGTGGATGTTTTGTATTCACCGACTGCGCAATTAGGACATCGAGGGACCTGTCTCGAAAATAGATTCAGCGCTGCAGTAATAGCCTTCGTGGCAATGAAAGAAAGAATTATAGCACACAATAGTACGACCCACAGAGCTAGCCGATAAAGGCCGGAAATGCCAAATATAAAAAGAGTAAATTAGTAAGGAAATTTTTACCATTGATTCAGTTCAGTTTTGTTTCTGCATTCTATTTGCGCGCGCGCGTTCTGGCGGTAATTGTAAGGCGTACGAAATATGGTTCGAGAAGGATCACTTTTGGACCAACGACCGATTCAATCTCAAACATTCTTGGTCAAAATCGAACGTCACTTTTATTTTAACCTTCGAAAATTCCTAATCCAAAGAGTCAGACTGGCCCTAAAATAGACTCTGTGTTAAAAAAAAAGGGATTTAGTTTATATTGGATCTGTTTCTGTTTTCCCACTTTGGTTTTGCTTATCAGTGTTGTGAACACAGGCGTTAAATATGAACTACATGACTGATTACTTTAGTTATTTATCAGTCACATATACACACAATAAAACCTGCCTGTTTGACACGCTACCAACCACAGTATATATAAACAACTCCTCCTACTAGCACCTCTAAGCATTCATCCTCTCAATACCAAATATAAACAAACAGTTTTAGATTTTTGTAAGACTTCCAATTTGAAACAGGACATTTTTAGCTGATATCCTTCGTAAACTTAATTAATGGCTTTGTTCACAATAGAGCGAGCCCTTGTGGATCAATAATCCTCTCCATTTAATAAGTTCCCTTATCTTACTGGAAATAGGATATTTTGATTGCATTAAGTGAACGTGTCAAAAACGAACTGGTTCAATATGAACATCCACCGTAACGGTGAAAATATAGTAATTATATGACTTTTTCATGGGTCGTTTCATCGTGCTTTTGCTAGTCATGCGTCCTGTCAATCTCAATTATTTTCGCGAAATGATATTCTTATTAAACCCTTCACACTGTCATTTAAGGTAGATACGAATTTTCAATTTTTTGAGGCTTGAATAATATACAGCTGAGCCGCAAATAATCTTCCACCAAATCTTATAAAACCAAAGGTTTATTTTCGGTGTTTCAACACAAATGTTGACAAAAGGTAAATTCGTTTTTATCAGTAGAAAATTCTAGGTTTTTAGTGTTGAATAATAGCCGCAACTTGCACTGAGTAAGATAAAATATATTAACGCATTTATGTAGACACAGACTAAATTTACGTCTCCGCACGCGAATGCTGTTTTGTTCACCGATAAAGATATTTTCATTTCCTAAACAACGAGTTATCCTGTTAAGCACTATAAAGTAAAATAAAACGCTGTTTTTAACTGAAAAGATAGTTCAGCTTTTCCCGCCATCTCTTACTATCGTAGAAACGCGAGCCGGCTGTTTTCTCTTCGTGCCATTTTGTCATCGACAATATTTTCGCGCCATTTTATGGATTCGCGCGCGCGCACCGGTTTTAATTTCTCTTCCCGGCCCGCCATTTTTCCAACTGTAAACTTAGCTTAGTATACAATGAAAAACCCGCTATCACATCCACATGGGGTATTTGTTCAATTGACCGCGTTATTAGCTGCACCGAAAACATATTTCAATTCTTAACAAAACAAACTTTTCTTCTTTTTATTCTGTGGCCAGAAATTCAAATGAGGAATGCACTTGAGCATATTAACTTTGAACGATTCCAAACGCATCTAAATCTAGCTGATTAGCAGTCCATGTACGCAACCGTATTAGACGATTGAAAAATGCTTGTCAATTATTGATTACTACAAGGTTTTTTATTGTCTTTATCATAAAATCATTTGTTCACGCTATCGACGTGGAAAAGCTTGTCACAGTGAAGCCAAGTGCTCCTTGCTGGGGAAGTAACTGGCATGACCCATGGCTGTGTTTCGGGTCAGAAAACAACGAAATATCTTTCATGGTCATCTCTTAATCTTCACACAGTCTAGACAGAATATTCAAGTTCAAAATAGTATTCTGCATTTTGCCAAAAAATATCGCCACATTTGAAGCAAGTTCACTAACAAAATGACCTGCTCGGCTGGACAATGTCCCACCTTCTAAAGGAAAATGGCCGGGTATTCATGACTCTAATACCGCTGTTTACTATAGAAGAACTATTAGTAGGCATCCGACAGAACACATTGTAATATACTTTGGATATTCGAGTTTAAGTTAAGTCAACATTTTGTTAATCTAGCGCACGTTCGCTAGTAATCAAATCGGCAAGTTATTTTGAAAGTGTTGCAAGCCATGTCAATTTATTTGCAGACAAATCAAACATTGTCTTATTAAAGTGATTTTTATTTCAAAAAGACTCTCTTATCTACAAACACCAACTCTCAAATTAAAACTTCTGGTGTTTTCCGTGGGAACTTGAACACCACGTCTCTAATTTACAATAGTTCTTTTTGTTAATTCTACAACATTGTTCACGATGAACAAACAATCTTGGCGTTGGAAAAGCAGGACTTTGAGCCCCTTCCAACATTGTCACAAACAACTATTTTTAGTTCCAATTGGCCTGATAAAAACAAACACGTCTAAACTGTTTAACGAAAACAAAACAAAGACTTGAAAATTCGGTATTTTATACCTCGTGAAAACACACTGAAAACTGAACAAATAGTTTTGTCACAACACAACTTTTGGAAACTGGTCTGACCTGATTCCACAAACATGTATTTAAATTGTCACTCCTCTCTTTAGTAGCCTATCTATGTATCCCAATGCTTGTTATTTTTGTTTCTACGTCTATTGCCAGGAACTCGGAGAAAGTACTGCTCTCATAGATGTCGTCGCTTGAAGCATTTAACGGTATTAACGAGAAGAGAGAGTCGTCAAAGCTAACGCTGCGTCGAATTCTCTGTAGTTTGTTGGTTCAGTCGACCTGAAAGACATGAGAGATGCAAATAAAGACTTTGGCATTCGTGAGCTATATGAGTGTTATTAGACATAACATTACAAAACCACGCAGTTATCTTGAATAGACTTAGTCCCCATTCAATTAAACCACTGCTTGACTAGTGGTTTTGTTTTGTGGTCAAATTTCAATGTTTGCCTTTACGAACGAGTGGCCAAGAAAGGACGAGGAAAATAACTTTCAGTCAGTGACATCTAGAACATAATAAATTGTCAGAAAATCTACAAGGAGGGGTGAAAAAAAGGAAAAACTAAAATGCATCACTTATCATAACGACACTATGTCTGGGGTATACAAGCGGGCAGCGTTTCTGAACTAAATAGTTATTTGCGCGGAGAAGAAAATCCAAATCACTCAGAGCAATCATATTGATTGTTGAGAGTGGAGTTGTACCTTTTTTCTGACGTTGAAAAACCAAGAGTGTATTTCGCTTTCTCTTCATCGTGAAAGTGCCGACGCTCACTCTCTTCGCATGGAGAGTTTCTTGGACTTCTATCACCTTCGCTACTTTCTCGTCTTTGTCGTGTATAAGTTATCGAACTGGGAGCTGTAACGAACATTGTAAATTTGCCGTTAGAGGAAAGTCATACAGGAGGTATATTAATTAGTATTTTTTAGAAAACAATTTTAGAATTAAATACGATAACATCCAAAACTGACTCATTATAGACGTCACTAAACATCTGTACGACACATAATGTACATGTACAACATACACACAAGATCATCAACGATAACATACAACGAAAACATTTTAAAAGAAAGAGATTTTTAAAACGTTTGCGTTCGGAATCGCCTCAAGTGTTCTTATAGTCATCAACGCTCAAACGGACATATAGACGGGTAGTTTTATAAACAACCTCTTCAAATTGTGGAAATTTCAAGAGATTATTTTGTTCGCGGCGAGTTGAAGATTCGGATTAGTTGATATTGTCTTGAATAGTTCGATAACGCATATGTTAACGACTTAAAGCAAGAATTGATAAAACTTATTTGATTAACGGACTGTATATAATTGAATGGTCGCCATTTCTGGATTGCTATTGGTGAATGCGATATGTTGGCTTGGGGTGTCCTTGGGGTGTAATTTATCAAAAACTGCCTCGAAGTAAGAGTTTTTATCAGGGCTATCAGACTGATGTTCAAGCGTTTACATCCAAGTTGAAGTGATCCCCGAGGGTAGATCTATGCATTTGGCTGTTATCTCAAGGTTGGCGACAATATGGTGAAAACAGTGAAAAGAGAACGATTTCCTTCCTTATTACTCGCTGTTTGTGAAAATGGGAGGAATTCGTCCAAAAGCCTTGTAAAAGTACAAACTTTTAACAATGACCTTAGTTGTTTTGGCGTTTGTAACGATGTAACCTTTAGATAAGAGTAGAATTAAAATTGTCCATTCGATATCGAGGTCACTCGGAGACAAACGACTAAAGTGGAATCCTGCCAAAGTAGCCGTTCAAAGCCAGGCAGACTCAAAAACAATCTGCACGGCTGTTCACTGCCACATTTGCCTGAATTTCGTTTAAGCTATACGCAAGTCTTTTGTGCTGTTAGAAAGACCACGAAGGGTCTGTCCTTGTCTGCTCAACGCACCAGAGACAGTCTCTGAACACACTTGGAAATTCAACAACTGATACAATTACACGACCTTGCCAGAAAAAAACAGATGAGCAACTGCTTAATATAACAATTCAATCAAGAATATCCAGTAGTCCTCGAGATTCTCTTGTAAAACCACTTCACAACACTGTTCAATCCACGAAGGAACCTACAAGGGCTGCTTAGTTTTGCCTAGAGTACCAGGCTCCAGCAGGATTATATATACACGGACGACTTCCCCATCTTTAGATTTCGTTAAGCAATATTCTAGTAATAAAAAGGCAAAGCCTGTAGACTTTAAAAGACTCTTCCTGAAAAAACGGTGTTCCAGAATAGAAACAATAAATTATTCTCAGTCTTTGTGCAACCAGCTTCACACTTACTTGGTCAACCCAGAACGCAACCGCAGCAAAAAGTTTTTTTTTCCAGGATGAAAAAAGTACATTTTAGTAGTGATATAATGTTATTGTTGTAAGAAAAATACCTGATGAAATAACAGGAGTTTCTGTCGAGGTTCTCTGTGGTGGCGTTGACGGTGGGGTTTGGTAGTGTTCAGGACTTAGTGACTGGACAGACGTAGGACACGAAGTCACCACGGAGTTATGGAAGCAGCCATCGACCCATTTTCTTAGACTTTTCACAGGCGAGTCTTCGACTGAATTCGAGGAAATATGATGGTCTTTTCTGCTTAAGTTTGGTGGGCTTGTTGTTATAGCTGGTGAAGGAGCCACCGTTGTCGGAACAACCCCACGAGAAACATTTTCGTTCCTTTCTGAACAGCCATCAGGACTGTCCCGAGAGGCCTTGTGCTCGACTATCTTGTCCCTGAAATCAATAATTTCTTTCTTGACTTCTTTGATGTCATCTTCGACATCTGAGATTAAAAATGCAATGTTGAGTGTTATTACAATGCAGCTAATAAGCAAACTCCTAATTACAAAACATTAATGGAACAAATTCGAACAGAGTCATGAATACTCGAGTTGAAGTTTCTTTGTCAGACAGGCACAGCCAGAGGCATAACTAGGCCAAGAACGAATTTCGTCTGAACTCGATTACAGCTTCTTTTCTTGGGGGAATTAAGCTTTTTCAGGAAGGGAAATAATATCGTGATGCTGTTAATAATATTTGTAACCTTGGCGGTGTAATTTCCCATGTATTTAGTTATTTGTACACTGAAGGGTTTCAATAGCATCAGTAATTCCACCCACTTTCTGGTATCCTTTATAGATATAACAAACCATCACAACACACTGCTATTCCAACGGCTATGGCTTTAGTCAACTAATCCCAGCGCATATGCATAGCGTTGTGGGAGAACTATCTCGGTTGTGATTACCTTTCGTAAACTCCTGTTGACTCTCACTTGCGAGTTGCTCGTCGTCACTGTGCAAGTCCAGATCAACGTCTTCCACGTCGCTCGCGTCTCCACCGTCTTTCCTTTCTCCACAGCGATTTCTTGGCGACCAAGTCATTTTATTTTCCTTCTTCAGTCGCCTTCGAGCATTCGCGAACCACGTAGACACTTGAGTGAGCGTCATCTTTGTCAAAATTGCAAGCATAATTTTTTCTCCCTTAGTGGGATAAGGGTTCTTCCTGTGTTCGTACAGCCAGGCTTTTAGTGTACTTGTCGTTTCCCGAGTAGCATTTTTCCGCCGCGCTCCAGCCGCTGCTAAGTCGATGGGGGAAAATCTAGGAATATACAAACACAGGGTTCACGACGAAAAACCATAGTAAAGTTTGAGATATTCGAGGCGCGCGCCTATTCCAAATGTCCCGTCTTAGTATTTCCCTGTCTCTTTACATTGTTTTCTCAGCAACACTTAAAAGTACATTTCAACTATGTACACATGCCAGATACACTCGATACGACTAGAGTAGATTTCACTACGCTAAATACGCCAAAGTGATACTTGGGATCGTCAAGCAATCGTTAACGGATCAAACAGTATCAAGAAATAAACCCGACTCAAAAATGTGAGACTTGCTAACGGCGCTCGATATAAAGTACCCTATAATGTAATCAAACAAGTGCTGGGGCTCTAAAGAGCTTTCAGTACCCCTTCTATAGGGAATATACCTTTCTGCAAATCTTGAGCAAGCAGTGTGAGTGTGCGGATCGAAGCTGTGGAGTTCGAAGGGTCCTCGAGTGGCATGAGACAGATACCACGAATCCCTCCATGGTTGTGGAACATCTTTTATCTCGCATGCTCGAGCCTGATGGCCAAAGGAAGTTTGAAGGAAAAAATACGAAAATGGTATCATTAGTCGTAATTGATAAAATGTACAAAAATCACGAAATTTGTACAGTTTGAGGACGAAATTTGGACGAAAAGAGAGGAGTATTTGTATGTGTGAGCAAAATTCATGCGCTGTCGCGAACCAGACATCATAACCAGACATACCAAAGGTGAATAGAAGGCTGATAAACCAGAGCCGCTGCCAATCGTATAAGCTGTATCTCCAAATGGAGGTCTTGGAAGAACATTGACCGGCATAGAGGCTACGCGATGTTGTAGAACACGATCTAACTGGCAAGGACACACCGAATGTCCAGGCAATCCCTCCTGGATTTGATGTGTGGATTCACAACACGAGTTACCATTACCATGTAGCACCAACTAGAACGAGACAAATCAGAGATGACGAAGTGTCTAGATTCAATCACAATGCACGAGATTTCGACAGCAAAATTTGTACATTCTGTTGTCACACAGACCGCTTGATTTCCCCTACCTGAGGCGAGTAACATCCAAATTGTGAGCAAGAAAGTTTAGAAGCAGTAGAGTTAGACATCCTAAGAGTTGTAATAACACTAGCCTCGGCGACTTAGTAAATAGATTCAATTCAGGCTACTTGAGATTTAAATAAATTAACGTAACGTAAGTCCAATGTCACAACGCCAGCGCTGAATGCCCGAAGTCAGGCGAAGTGAGCGCCAGCTTCTGTCCGTTCTCCTGTTTTGGCGTTCTGTGTAAAATTTACGAAATCCTTGAACACGGTTCAAATCGACTGTGTTCTAAACAATATTTTCAATCGGCTCATCTTGTCGCTACAAGCTGGAGCGTCAGATTTGACACTTTGGACATGACGTCCGCGGTTGCAACCAATCGAATTAAAATAGGAACAAGCCATGTATTGAAAAAGCTGCACTCTGATTGGCTGAGCACCAGTTGTTAACTAGGCGAACATTTATTATTGTCTAGTGCCAACAAGAAAACAGACATGTTTGACAAGGAGATCCCGCCCAGGTGGGTTACCTTGTGGCTCTAAGCCCCGCCTTAGTGGGTGACCTTTTCGTTGTTGTGTCTCGGTTATACCGGGATTGAACTTGTACGGTGTAGTTAATGAGTTACAGTCGCGTAGGGGTACGATTGTCCGTTCTATTATTGGTATTATAGCCAAGATTGTTGGTTATTCAATGGTTCGATGTGACAGCACAAAGAGAGCGATCATTCGGTCTCCTTTGCTTGTGCGAATATCCAAGCTCCGTTTATTGCTTCTAGGCGCTGTTTGTCTTGCTAGTTTACAGTCGAAAGTTTGAACATCGCGGACGTCACACGCTACCTTATTGTCCTCGCTTCGGTCCGATTGTGTTTTAGCCGATGTCTACTTGTGTACATCACTGACCGGCCCTCACTGACCAACTCTTGCAGGTATATGCATGACATGTAGATGTAGTAATTACCAATCTTCAAAACTAAACGATAGTTTGCGATCCTCTTATTGCACTCTGGTTATTATATAAACACTCGTTAGTTCTGCAGAAATTGAGTTGTTTGGTTAAGGCGAAGTTCGATTGCTTTATCGGTTTTTAATTTCTGAAACGGCTCTCGCAAAAAACCGTGAAATGAAAACCGTTGGGTTTTGAAATAGAGTGCCTCGACCCGGGAAGATTTCCAGCTGTCTTTGCCCAACACACCGGGATTTTGCAATGCGTTGTTATTGAATTTCTTAAGGTTTGTATTGAGGAGTGTGATTGATGTCGGTTGATAACATATGCATATACATGTATTTAGACATAATTCAAACGATTATACGACAATTAACAAGTCGGTTCATTCAATTACTCTGCAATTGTTCTGAGGGCTTGTAAGACATCGAATTTGTGGCAGAAACGATTACTTCGTTTGAGAAGTAACCAAATCCACTTCGTTAAACACGAATTAGACGAGCTTTTCGGCACTCGATCCATTCTGTATCTAATATTATCAAGAATCTACAGACAGTACTACGAATATTAAATAGAGAAACCGGCCTGGACAGATTCTGTCTCGTTTTGTTTATGTAACCAGGTACAAGAGCGAACAAGATAATCAGCCAAACATATAACACGTGTTTCTGAAGTCGGTACGAACAGCAAAAGAAAGCTCCCATTTTCATGGGAAATCAGTTGAACTTTGGGCGAAAATTACTATTCACAGTGTCATGTATTGTGCACTCGCCGTGTGAGAAGTCTGTCTCTTGTCTAGGTTTTATGATAAACAGGTTAATTTGCGTGAAAACATTATCTCTTTTTGTCTTTCTGGAACGTCTTCCACACGCAAATGTAGGCGATCGATTTTCACTTTGTCTGGCTGACTTGAAAAGTACAATGTTACATGGCTGCTAAATAAACTCGATTGACAGACACCACGAAGTGAGTGTACGGATATATGTAGTACATTGTCATAAATCTTGACCGAGACTCGAAGCGATGCATCGTCACTGGGCCGAAGGATTCTCTCGGGAAGATGAAAGTTTGCATTATCTCTGGGTACAATTATAATAGTACCCTGTTGCGATATGTACACACTCGATCCTGAAACTGATCTGGAATATTCCACACAGTTCATCACTTTCTTTTCACAAAGCGTGTGTTGTTCTGTTAGCGGCACACGTCAGGCAATGTGTGCCATCGAAATAAGATTAAAACATAGAAACATTGTAAAATCAAAACGTCTTGTACTTGTGTCAATCACAGGCAAACAGGAAAAGAGCTGAGAGTACTCTCGAGTGGTTTTATGGACACTTGAAGACAAAGGTCAATAATGTAACTCAAGGACACTACTGCTTGTCTAAATGCATATGTATATAAGCTATTTGACACAAAAAAAAAATTTCTAGAATAGTTGTAGCGTTATCATGTATCGGTGTTTGGCTCGGTACGTTACCGTGGCGTTATCACACAAGAAACTATGAGCATAGATACAGTCATTTGCAAAAATTCTGGCCGCCACGGTATATCAATATATCAATATATCGGGTGCATCACTAATACTATTAAATGGAGCAAAATTTACAAACAACAAACGTAAGACTAAAATAAACATTATACTAAATATTTCTACCAACTTTGCTGGCGTTAACCCGCTTTAAGGGAAATTTTCGATTATTTAATTACCCATAATGCACCTGATATATTGATATACTGATACTTCGTAGCGGCCAGAATTTTTGCAATTGACTGTATATATAGATATAGATATACATGTATGAAGGAACTAATATATATACACTCGTTTGCAGAATAATAATAATAATAATAATAATAATAATAATTTATTTCTTCAATAAAAAGAGAGCGCATTGCACAATGGCTCAATGCTCTTTACAAGAAAAAGTAAATACAGTAAATAAAACGTTGTAGTATACATTTATACAAATATACAAATATCTAATGAGATGCAAAATGTTAAAGATGCTAAAATTCAACTGTTTAAGCACAAAATAGTGCTGAAAATTATTGTTTTAGCCTTGCTGGATGCGATACTAATCTAAAATTGATGTTTGAGATATATTAGAAGAAAATAAGCGATGTTTCAACACTTTGCATCTTATTAGATATTTGTATAAATGTATACTACAACGTTTCTGCAAATGAGTGTATATAATATATATACATATACGAATGTAATTAAGCAAATTGATCAGTTTGAAGTCTCAGTGAAGGGTTCTGAGCAACAATTAAGGGCTCTAAATACATAAACTTGAATCCACAATTTGTTATTGCTGGGTGAAGAATTTTTCCCGAGACAAACCCCGGCAAACGTCTTCAAAAAAGGCTCTGAAAATATAGTAGCAACTCTCGGAGGGATGGCGGAAATGCAAGGCCTATTTGGTCAGTGTAGCGAACAGCACGTACTCCTAAGCTATGGGTCAGCTACCCAGCACATCAAAATTTCTCTCCCCCAAGTCTCGTGCAACCTATGTGCAATATAATTACTCTTGCGAAATTCAGAAATTGAAATGAAACTTGCACCATGCAGATTTTGTGATGAAACTGTTTTGTTTGAGAGGGTCTTGCAAATCAATTCATACATGTATATATATTGTGGTTTCGTCCATTTCAGCAGCAAGGTTGGGGGGCCTTGTTCACAGCGAGGGTTTTTTGTTTTGCGTTGGAGAAGGAGTGAGTTTTACATCAAACAAAAACAATGAATTCAATTTTTTGTCACGTATGACTTTGATGTCTAAACACCGACTCGAGAAAATCGAAAGTGCTTTCTGAACTAAAAGTAGCTGGTCATGCATGGTCCAAGGCTAGCGACACTTCAATCTTGCTACAACTGAACACACAATCTGTAGACAAAATACCATAGCATTCTTTGCTTTGAAAACAATATTCAGATTTTCGCCTGTTTTATTTATTTTAATCTTTTTATTAAATGTTGATTTGAAGGACAAAGTGTGGACAGACACGGACACAAAACATGGTTTCAGGGCTAGGAGCTATCATTAACCGTCGAAGAGCATTTCCAAGATGCTAGTAATACTTATATGGGCACTGTTTTTAATTGCATATAGCCTTATATTGATGTTTTTAACCGTGTATAAATAAAGTACGTCTGTCTATGCACGCTAATAATAGCACCCAGTCGAAATGAGACAGGCGTTCCTCGTTAGGTCCTTCAGTAAAACCTGATCTCGAAAGATTTTCATGAAATTCACTCTACCAAAAACGACGAGCAAAAACGACACGCATCAAATGTTACATATAACATAGTACAACCGGATATATCAACCATGGAAGTTGTCCCAAATGAAACAAATAGCGTTGATTAGATAACACAAAACCATGAGATGTTCTTGCACGAAAAGCGTTGCCATGACGATGAAATAGCAAACGTTTTCTTTCGATAACGCATTCTCGTTAGGTCACAATGACTTTGACAATCATTAAAATTAAACTCCCCGATTCAGGATACACTCCAGGATTCCAATAATTGTTTAGAAAACAGGGGAACAAAACTGACAAACACATGCAGAATATAAAAGGAAGATGCGCTATATAAATTTCGTATATTATTATTATTATTATTATCAAAAGAAACCGTGTAATTCACCGGAGGAAATTTGTTGAACGAGTTTGTCTACGTGTTACCCGGCTACCCTTGGTTCCACGGTTACTGGCTGGATTAGCTTATTCCCAAATGACGAGAGTCGGGACCGATAGTAACTGAACTAGAACCGTATTCACTAACCTTCAAATCCGCATATCTTATTTGTTGCAAACAGGACCGGATTCGCGATTGTTTTTGCTTCTGTAGTTATGTATATAGGCGACGTGCATTGAGAGGTCTGGCCGACGAAAAACGTGCAAATTGCGAGAAAGAACGAGAAAGGTTTCGTCTAAAGTTGTCATCGTTCTCGTGTACAATCTCTTCTTTTTTTTTGAGATGGGAGACTTATAATTTCATTTTGTTGTTTCAGAATAAAATACTTTTTCGATGCAGTTAAATGTCACATGTTGAAGAGATTACTATAAATACATTCAACCATTGATCGACTGCAGCGGGAAGATAAGGGATATTGAATTGCATTGTTTAAATAAATATAATAACAATAACAAAAATATAACAATAACATTCAAAACCAATTATAAAGATTGTTTTTACACGGCATATTTTTGCTCGGTATCTGAACCCCTTTTCCTCGGTTTCTTTCGGCTTGGCATCGTGACTACACATTGCCTGCCGCAAATATAAAACCGCGCTGTTTACGCGCGGGGGAGAAGCAAGCAAATACATATTTTACAATGCGCCAGAACACAAAATGGACGAGGTTCCTCGCTCGATCGAGTGTGCCGCGAACCCAAGCCACCAAGCTGCCAACAAAGACATGTTGAACTGTGATAACAAATACAAGACCAACATAAGTACCCATTGTTCGCCCATCGGATATGAAGGGTAGAGGTTAAGAGAGGTAACAAAACAGTGCTGTAATCCACAGTTACATGTCCGTCGCTCGATATGTTCTAGGTCAGCAACGAACACGCTGTGAAACCTTCTCGTGGCACAAGAGCAAATCAGTTCTGCACGTGTCGGCCACGTCATTCCGCACATCGATAAAACGCCTAGTGCTTTACCACCATCATGGACACACCCTCGGGGTTTCCTTGACGCCAGCTTTTTTGGCCTGGGATTTCCCCTCTGAAGTTTTGATAGAATTCGTGAAAAAAATACACGCTCGGGTCAACAAAACTATTGTGATTACGAGATCAGTTATCTTTCGTTAATTCTCTTGTCCAAATCGTGTATCGAGTGTAAACAGTTTGACCTTGCCAAACTCGAAATGGGCGTAGATGATGGATGTATTTTAGGACGCTAACTCGCGATTCTAGAATGGACTGTCACATTATACGTAGTCATCATCTGCCGTGTGATTAAACCCTAGTAAATACACACGGCTCTGAAAAATCGAATTTCCCCCAAGGTTTGACCAAAAGCGTGCCTTTCCCCCCAGTAAACATGGACGAACGTGCGGTCATTTTCGCAGCGGCTTTGATACATCAAATATCAAGTATCAATTTATAATAGAAAATGGCATTCGAATTTGACCTATTTCTCATGTTAAATGGGGATTTCGCCAGAACTGCCATAATGAAGATTGATTGAACTCAGTACGGGTTATTTTGAGGAGAGTCTCATTGTGAAAGTTCCACTCGAGTTCCATTTCATTTTAAAATCTAATAGCAAATGGAATCAGTGGTTGCTAAGCAGGTATCATATCAAGGCTTATCAAGATAAGATTACACCAAAAGCTTTGGCCGCCATTTTGTTTCGTGAAACATACGTTACCCAAAATGGCCGCCAAGTCCGCATCATCGATTCTGTCCCCCTTTTTCAATCTAAAAATAATGAATATCATACTAAAATTCCTCAGAGCAAGGTCAATGTTAAGAACGATTTGAAAATACGTTTATTTCGATTGTTTAATGGCACAGAGGCATCCGAAACTTGTCGAACTTTGGCACCCTCAAAAATTCCAGGAAACTTAGAAGCCATGTTAATTGGCTATTGATCGATGTGGTGCCATGATATCATCTTACGTGCAGTTTGGCCGCAACAAGATGAACTAGAAGCGCTCCTGGATGACCCCCCAAGACAATTTGAAGAACATTATTTTATTTTTTTGAAAAAAGAAAATAAAGAAAAAAAAAGAAAAAAAAAACCCATTAGTTGTGAAGCCAACTGCACAAAGCTCACAAGAATCTTGAAAAAAGAAGGCGAGCTTCAAGAAGATGTGAATAATCTCGCTTGAACGCAACAGCTACTGGTCAGGGCCGTAGCCGGACAGTTTTTGAGTGGTCCGGTTTTCAAACTTTGTTTTTCATTTAAAATAATAATAAAATATCCGAATAATTAAAAATGTAAATAAATTGAAACTGTTTGATTCGAAAAGTGGTCCGGTACTGGCGGCTACGGTCCTGCAGGTATGAACTCTTGATAGCGAGTTAAAAACTACTCAAATTTGCCCAAAATGGAGAAGAAACTAGTAATTTTCCTTCTTCGAGTCACGGTCCACGAAGCAAAGCAAGTGCAGTTTAATTCTTAGGAAAAATGGACGTTTGTTCAAATTCTTTTGCTTCCAATTCCTTATTTGATAACAAAACTCAACATTTAGTTGGTACTGTTTCGATACTTTTTTGCAGTAATATTGTCACGTGGTTGTATGAATATTTCTACAATTGTTCCGTTCCCATTGGGTTTTCCCAATACTCTGCACGCAAAGCATTACTGGGTAACCTAGCTACACCCCGCCTTCTCACCAGGCTTGTCCGTTCGTTTACAGCATAAAACTAGTGCCAGTTTTCCAAGTGAGAAATTCAGCACTAGTTTCCCCAGGGGTCCTCCCATATGTAGTGCCAGTCTAGGCTCGTCCGTTACAAAATAGATCCATTTCAGTTTATTTCATCTAGAAGGTACATAGTCTTATCCCTTTCAGTATGATCATTCTAATCATCGTATTTAATATGTTTACTAACGCCATGGCGTCCTGAAGTCTACCACATTCACACACGTTCGCAGGTTTGTGGCGGGAATGGTTCGACTGGGCGTTTGAACGCAATGAGTTACGATTCCTAACCAACGCAGTCAACTATTTGAAATTCTTCTATTTTTAACTTTCTTACAGCTATAATTTTAAGTGTGACGTCATACATAGGTCAGCCAATGAAAAGTCTTCAATGACTCCTGGAAAACCCTTTGAATGTCATCTCGAAAAATGACGTCTTGTTATGTATGTGGCCTGATTTTCAGATGGCCAGCGGTCGTAGCACTGACCGTCTGAAAATCACGCTACTTGTCATGGAGACCCAATCAAATGCGAGAAAATAAGATGATTGACAGAAGGGCGAGGGGGGGTGGGTGGGTGGGCAGTTATAGGAATGCAGAGAAATGAATTCATTTGCCTGTCAGATGGTTGAAATGCAGTAAAGATACCCAAGAAACTCAGGATCTCAAATCAAACAATCTGGGCCGGGTTCCTCATGAGAGGAAAACACTAGATAGCAATGACCTGAACCAGGTCAAGATTTGAATAACAATAGATGTCTCGTTCTACAAAGAGATGTCCTTTGTAGAACGAGGCATATCTAACAATAGTTCCTATTGTTGTACAATAGTTCCTATTGTTATTCAAATCTTGACCTGGTTTAGGTCATTGCTATCTAGTGTTTTCCCATGAGGTCGATACGTTTACCCTGCCTTCCAGTAACCCTCGACACTGGACTCTAGAGGCGTTCCTGGTGTATCGTGTCAATATATGGCAATTGCATAAGCTCAATATTTAGGTCATCTTTCTCGTGAATACAGTTCCAAGCTGATATCACTTATGCCGTGTTTACACTCGATCGCTTTACCAAGGTACAAACCAGAAAACTACGGTCAACCCGCACGGCAGTGTTATTATTTGCACCTAGGTAAAGCGCTGGAGTGTAAGCATAAGTATCCTCGAATTAGCGGTTTAAAAAATACATCTTCTTCTATACAAGTGCAAAAGCGATGGTACAAAATAATCTCAGCCACGACGGGGGGGTCAATCTCAAACCCCTGGCGGGAATTTGCTGATCTCGCCTTGTTCAGAGATTGGTGCACCGTTTAGCTTGTACGATATCTTTAGCCGCATTCGAAGAGGTTGCTGAAAGGTTAAGACAAGAGCTTTAAAAATATTATCAAAAAAAAACAAAACAAACAACAACAAAAAAGACAAGAGCTTTAAAAATATTATCAAAAAAAAAAAAAAAAAAAGAAAAAAAAAAGACAAGAGCTTTAATTGTTTGGTTGCGGTTGTTGCATTTGTGAATAGAGTGGTTTTCGTATGAGTGGGAAACCTACGGTACCGTGACACTCAAATGGCTTCCTTTCAGAACCAATCAAAAAGCGTGCAGATGCATCTCATCCAATCAAACTCTTTCAATGTCACGTTACCGTATCGCAACTTTCCCACTCGTACGAAAACGCCTCTACCGTATTTGATGACTGTTAGTGGTAATGATCAGCATGATTCATCATCATCATCATGGGAGGAGACTTGCACATAGAGTTAACCTCAAAGTTTCTCCTTTTCAAATATTGTATAGTATTTGAATAAAGTATTATTATTATCATCAATGGCGACTAACTCTGATTTTCTAAGAGGGATTACGCAGTTGCGCAAACACGAAATGCAAGCATAAGAACTTGTGTCATGTGAAAACGGGTCCGGCCCAAGCTGAATAACAATAATAGTAAATACAGTTCTCACAATCCGGAAGAAATGAAAAATATCGTCACTATTTTTGGCGCGTTTCCACTTTGCATATCTACTCAATTCAACAAAGTTTGACACCCAAAAAGTGCGATCCTGAAGGATCACGTGATTTTCTATTTGCAGCCATATTCTTCATGAACGTCTTGTACTAAACAAGAACATTGCGGTGAAGTAAATTGACCTAAACACCGTTTAAATTCTGCTTGTAGACATAGACATAGACTTTATTTAGTACCAGAAGTTTGCATACAATTAAGTTTGTAATTACGTTGTATATAATTTCCCTCCACAAATCGCTGTAATTTCGACTTGGTTCCTAACGTTACGAGCGAAGCCGAAATTACCGTGATTTGTGGGGGGAAATTATAACTTCAACTGGCCATATCTCAGCCGCTATTTAACCGATTGCGGTCAAATTTGGCATGTAAGCTTCTTTATTGATGCTTTTTCGAAGTTGATAAAGCGAAGATGTGCAGTTTAATCGTTCACTTATTTAAATGAATGGGGAAAGAAAGAAAAAAAGGCTGTTTGTTTGAACCTAAAAATTACCCAGGTTTAAAAGCATTGAAAACAACTAATTAGACACAGAAGGACTTACACCTGTTGAAATACCAGATCCATTACAATGCCACCACATGCTGCAAAACACGACGATAGGGGGCAAAACAAACAAAGCAGCTGGCAGCCTTTGTAATCAATTCTCTCATCGTAGGGTGAAGACAGATAGACCACAGTCTAGCCCATGAGCTGGCCGTACAGGGGATGGGAGGGGGAGAACGTGAGTGGCTAATATACTCTGGTTGCTAGAATAACCAATCAATATTCTGGAAGAGCTCTTCAAAAAACAACAAACGCACAGATCGTCTCTTATTGCTACAGTATTCAAACGATCTTCTATGTGTTATTTTTGGAAGGGTATATAATTCAGGTTCAATGATTAGCACCATGAGATGTAACTGACGGTTTTGTCGTTGGGAGTTGAATGGTTGAGGATGGAATTTCACAATGTGGAAAAACAGGTGTGTTGTTTCGTGAGTTGACAAGCAACGCAGCGATCAGTTCACACAGGAAATCTCTAATTTAGATATTACATCGTCAATAAAGAATGTGTTCTTGTTGTTATTATTATGTACTGATTTGCTATGTTAATTAAACGTCAATCCAAACACGCCCAAACAAAGTGTACACGGTATTTTATCGCACACGTGGTGGGGAATTGCTAGAAATTGTTCGTTGGTTTAACAACCTGCAAGATTCAGCGTCAAAACGTGTACAAAGACTTCCTTTCGCAACGGTCCATTAGTATCACATGGAAACCATTGAAATGCTTTTTTCTCCCAGCATTCGAATGGTTTTCTCAACATTCGAATGGTTTTCTCAACAATGGAAGACTAGCTTTCGCAACGGTCCATTAGAATCACATGGTAGCCATTAAATGCTTTTCTTCCAAACATTCGAATGGTTTTCTCAACATTCGAATGGTTTTCTCGATGTTAGATTAGCTTTCGCAACGGTCCATTAGAATCATTTAAATGCTTTTCTTCCAAACATTCGAATGGTTTTCTCAACATTACAATGGCTTTCTCGACGTTACACTAGCTTTCGCATGGAAGCCATTTAATGCTTGTCAACACTCGAATGGTTTTCTCAACATGCGAATGATTTTCTCAACGCTAGAACAGCTTTCGCAACGGCCCATTAGTATCACATGGAAGCCATTTAACTAATGCTTTTTGCGAACATTCGAATGGTTTTCCGAGTGGTTTTCACGATGTTAGACTAGTTTTCGCAACGGCCCATTAGTATCACATGGATGAAATTTAAATGCTTTTTGCCAACATTCGAATGATTTTCTCAACATTCAAATGGCTTTCGCAACGTTCGATTGGTATCACGGTCAAGACATTTAAGTGTTTCCGTCAACATTTGAATGGTTTTCTTGATATTCGACTAACAACAAAGAGAATCCATTTAAGTGCGGTTTGGTGAACATTGGAATAGCTTTTTCATTTAGTAGATCGAATTAACTACAGCGTAACAACACTCTGAGTGGGGCCTCGGAAACGTCTATAACAGGGCAGCCATTTAAGTGCCGTTTTTAAACATTCGAATGGTTTTTAATGTTGTACATCGAATTGTCCACAGCCTAACAGGCTACGTCTTTGGGCGGGGCCTCAAACTCGACTCCAGTTATATTTTCCCAAGCGATTTTGCCGGAGGAAGCCAGTTGAACACTTCCCTTCGACATTTGAATGGCAATTTTATTGTATACAGAAATTCGTTAATTGGTTTTCACTCAGACGTAAACGCGCTATAGTCAAACAAAACCGTCTTCAAATTACCTGCTAATTTTCCATGTCTTTTCAGTCAGGTACTTTCAGACGAAACAGTGATAATAACTCTTACAAGTCAAGGACAAAAGAACCTCATGATCGATGAGTTGTTCCATTGACAACGAATTACGTCAACAAATGGCCTCCGATCACGCAAGGATTTCACAGTTGAAAAAGACGAGTTTCGAGTTCAAGCTCGGACAGTCGAGAGAAGTCGAATGACTGGGATCGAAAAACTCGCGCCATAAATCCGAGGACTTCGTAGTTTTAGTGAGAGGATTATAGGCATTAGTTGGACCTGTTGGGGAATTGTTATTCAAGGTGTGAAAGCACTTGTACGTGCTCGCATCAATCCAACACACCACATCCACAATCAAAAAGGAAACCTATCAAAACAATTTCCCACGGAATACGTAAATAAAGAGATCGTCTTTGTCTCCGACAGCTTTGTCTCTCAACATTTCTTCTAGAACACTACATCGACAATGATACAGCTTTCGATCCCTTATATCGTAATGAAAGCTCAATAGGTAAGAAGAGGGAGGGGGTAAGGGCTTAGTAGCATCCCGCGCTGTATACAAGGTCAGGGTGGACAGCTTTCGATCCCTTATATCGTAATGAAAGCTCAATAGGTAAGAAGAGGGAGGGGGTAAGGGCTTAGTATCATCCCGCGCTGTATACAAGGTCAGGGTGGACAGCTTTCGATCCCTTATATCGTAATGAAAGCTCAATAGGTAAGAAGAGGGAGGGGGTAAGGGCTTAGTATCATCCCGCGCTGTATACAAGGTCAGGGTGGACGGTGCATAAAGGTATTCCCTCGAACTCGCGATGGAAACAAAAGAGCTTTAAACCATCAGTGCCTGGAAGCACTTGCAAAAACATTAGCACGTGCGTCAGACAGCGACAACCATATGCAACGTTCTGGTGGTCACATGAGATCTTCAGGGGGGAGCAGGCCGTATCATCATTAGCATTAACATGTGTGAAAGCAGGGGCTGATAAAATCATTAGCATATTTTCCAGACAGTATCTACTGACACGCCTTTGAAATGTTCTGGTGGTAGTGGTTACTAACTGAGTGGTGATACACTTGAATAAATGCTCTCAGGTTTGAATAATGCGGACCACCGCAGCGTTCAAACAAGTCCGACAGCGTTAAAACAGCCAGAGAGTAAATAGTGGTGGCGATTGAAAGATTACACAAGGGAGGATTAATAACCCTAATATTTACAATAACCCTGATATTTACAATACAGAGACCTTGGACCACATGCACCAGAACCAGTTGGATTTGGAGACCTCGTTAATCCGGCCTTTAATAGCCTCCCCTCTTTACAGCGTTCACCATAAATTCAAATTTGCAGTCAGAACGAACGACAACAGTTAGCCGATTGTTTCATTATTAAAAATCTCATTTACAACAGCTATCGATGCCCCTTGAAATTGAGAGAAAACTTAGTTTGCCGAACACTGCAGACGTGCCCTGTGGCAGTAGGGACGATTAATCACCAACCACGCAGCGCCTGTATAACTACCACATGACAACTTTACCCTGTAGCATGCGTCACAGTGTATATAAGTAGCGACGTTTTCACGACACAGTCGCTCGTCTATAAATCTTGGGGTTTGAAAATATCAACGTTCTAACACGACACAAGTTTCTTATGCTCGCGCTTGTTCGTACCCTGGGTTCCAGGGCATTGTTGCCATTGCTCCGACGATCGCATGCTCGAGAATCCATCGGTGCTCTTCGGCGTGGGCTCGGAAATCACCGCTGGATTCTCGAGCATGCGACGATCGTTGTTTGCACAGATTCCCTCACGCCACTCTGTCCATAACGATCGCCGCAACGAGGGCAAAACTGCGCCAGAGAAAACCAGGCTTCAGTTCCTTCAATTCGCATTGATAATTTCCATTGTAATTCGAAACAATGGTGGTTGATTTGCAAGATGTACAACTGTATCTAGTCTTGGTTTGCAGCTGATGGGCTACCTGTGTTTCAACTCGACTCAATCCCTCTCGTTTCAATTTCACACAGGTAGCCCAATCGCTGCAAGGTAATACATACCTGTTGTGGGTTGTTGATTAGAATTGTTTGTGTTACGAAACCAGTGTTGTTGGGTGGGACCACATTCCCTGAAGGACTTTGCATCTGAAGTTGAAATGTCTGCACCAAGAAGTAACATTGTCAGAGATATAAGTACTTGTTTATTTGTGTAATCAGTCAAGCAATCAGTCAATCAATCAATCAGCCAATCAATCAATCAATCAGTCAGTCAGTCAGTCAATCAGTCAGCCAATCAATCATTCATATTATTAATGTTCTTCACATAGACATCAGTCAGAAAATCGTTCAGTCAGTCAATCAGTCAGTCATTCATTCATTCAGTCAGTCAGTAAGTCAGCCAGTCATTCAGTCAGTCAGCCAGCCAGTCAGTCATTCAGTCAGTCATTCAGTCAGTCAGTCAGTCAGTCAGTCAGTCAGCCAGCCAGTCAGTCATTCAGTCAGTCATTCAGTCAGCCAGTCATTCAGTCAGTCAGTCAGTCAGTCAGTCAGTCAGTCAGTCAGTTAGTCATTCAGTCAGTCAGCCAGTCAGTAAGTCAGTCAGTCAGCCAGTAAGTCAGTCACCCAGTCATTCAGTAAGTCAGTCAGTCATTCAGCCAGTCAGTCATTCAGTAAGTCCGTCAGTCAGTTGTTCATTCATACAATCAGTCAATTAGTCGGCCAGTTAGTCAGTCAGTCCATCCATCTGTCAATCAATCAATCAATATCTCCACTCCAATTCTCCCTACCGATAACCCCTATTAATTACATGTCTCACCCACCTTTGGTACAGCAGCTTGGAAGACATAGTCTGTCATAGGTACTGACAGTGCATTAGCAGATGATACCATTATATTTACTACTGCAGGGTTGGTTGGGTCTTTCTCAAAGCTAAAGTCTATTGTTACACCACCCTTCTCATATGCAGTTATGTTTGGAATTCCTAGAGAAAGCAGAGAAAGAGAAAATATATATTAGGGGCACATTTCCTACACGCACAATATACAATAAACAAGATACTCTATAAACGTTCACTCGGCGGGCTTCAGCAATGAGCCTTCGGTTTCCTCAGCGACACAGAGCGCATGCGCCTTGGTACCCAATTGGCGATTTGTGGAAAGAAAGCCCAGTGTTCAACTAGGTGTAACAACAGCCAGCCCACCGAGTAAAAACAACTCTGAAAATATCTAAACAAAAGTCTGAACCAATCTCAATAGATTATGCCTCGAGTAAAACAGAATACAGTCAACTCTCGTCAAAGCAGGAGCCCTTGTGGTATGTAATAACAAGAGTTCACAGTGTCAAGAGTTATTTTCAGTAAGCTCTCTGTAACTCGAGCCAGCTAGAATCCAGCTCTTATCTGTGATACATGTAGTAGGTAGGATGGTCGCAAGAGCAAGGTGTCCACAGTGTTGAGAGTTATTTTCAGTAAGCTCTCTGTAACTCGAGCCTGCCAGGAATCCAGCTCTCATCTGTAATACATGTAGTAGGTAGGGTGGCCGGTAGGGTGGTCGCAAGAGCAAGGTGAGTGGACTGTGCATTGAACTAGTATGGTATGGTATATAGTATGGTATGGTATGTCCACTATCTCACATAAAGATAACCCTGTTTTTGCTTCATGGATATACATGTAATGTGAGCACTCTGTATTAGTATAGTTCCACTATATATCAACTATCAGTTGATCAGCGTGGACAACACTCTACAAAGTACCAAAGTTCTATTGCAGAAGTCCTTTGAAGGCTTTTCTGTCTTGTGTGAATCTACAATCTCTACAATGTCTATATTTCATAGATTTTTTAATGTGCTTGTCTGAATTTGTACCTGTCATGGATAACGGAGCTGGCGCTTCATTATTCATCTGCATCGCAGGTTGATTAGTGTCGGTCGGTGACAACAACCCACCACCGCTCAAGAGACTTGGTGTTTGATTCATTGGAGCGATGGGGGCCATGGGGTTTAAACCCATCGGTTCTGTGGAAGGAAACATGGAGATGAATATTAATTTGCAACAACAGCCTACCTGCACCCTAAAGATTGGGTACTTGATCAGGGCCTCTCCGCAGTAGAAGTTGGCAACTAGCATAATTCCACCATCTGTGGCCACTAACCTGGTGCTGGACCTAGTGCTACATATGTTACAAACCTTGGACAAGTGACCACTAACCTGGTGCTGGACCTAGTGCTACATATGTTACAAATCTTGGACAAGTGACCACTAACCTGGTGCTGGACCTAGTGCTACATATGTTACAAATCTTGGACAAGTGACCACTAACCTGGTGCTGGACCTAGTGCTACATATGTTACAAACCTTGGACAAGTGACCACTAACCTGGTGCTGGACCTAGTGCTACATATGTTACAAACCTTGGACAAGTGACCACTAACCTGGTGCTGAACCTAGTGCTACATATGTTACAAATCTTGGACAAGTCACCACTAACTAACCTGGTGTTGGACCCAAGTCTAGTCCTCCTAGAAGGTCAAGCAGCTCCCCTCCACTAGATGCAGGTGGCTTTACTGCAGGAGCTGCTTGTGGCTCTGGCTGTGAATTAATAATTTCTCCTCCACCAAGAAGATCCAGAAGGGTATCTGACTGTAAAACCAGAGGAAAGGGATGCCTTGTGATATGCAAGTTCTCATCTCTATCATTATCATGATCAATCATCATCAACACCACCATAGCAATCATGAATGACTACAACCATCAACATCATCTTTCACAATCATCATCATAAACATCATGAACACAACAATCCTCACATTATGCTGACCACCACCTACTAACATCATCTCTCACAATCATCATCATAAACATCATGTACATGTATCAACCTCATCTCTCGCCATCAATCATTATCATCATAATAATCATCACATTATGCTGGCCAACCCCCAAACAACATACATTGTAATCTTTCATCAACATCATCTCTCACCATCAATCATCATCATCATGTCATGTATCATGGTATCTTGACCATAACTATCATCCACAAGATATCATCTGCATTATCATACAAATCATCATCATCACATGTACCAAACAGCCTTACCTCTTGCTTGACTGGTGGAAGTTTCTGTTCCACTGAAACTATTACAAGTAAAAAAACCCATTAGAAAGAAGCTTCAAAAATGCATTCACCACTGGCATGTTTCAAACCTACTCCTGGGGCCCGTTTCTCGAAAGCCTCGAAAGCTTATCGGGCCCGAAAAGGATTTCTTTCAAAATCTATATCTTCAAAACAAAGTAGTTTACAGGCATGAAACTTTGCATGAAGGGAAAGTTTGTTCATATTAAAAACATGTCAAAAGAACAGCTTTGTAGAGTAAGTGTCTCAGATTTCTGGGATGTCTTTTCGGGCCCGAAAAGTTTACGGGGCTTTCGAGAAACAGGCCCCAGCGCCATAAGCCATCAACTGTACATTTAATCAGCTATTTCTGTATGCTAGAGGACATCATGCATGTACATTCAGCTAGAGACTGCTACATACATGTAAAAACCTTGTTAGACCCAGGTTGCTCTAACAGCTGTGCCTCATGTATATGTAACGTGGCTCCTTGACAGCTTTCTCCGATACCCTTGTGGTCATAGCTTCCATGATTTACAATGCTAAACCTGGCAGTGATGTGTAGTTACGTGTATACATGTATGTATTACATACTATGTGAATTACTAGAGAACATCCTCACCTTGCGGCAGGTCACCTTTACTTTCTGGTTCTATTTCACCATTAGTAAGATCACCGTTCAACTTAGATTGCTGCACGGCAGGCATTCGCTCAAGAAGACCAGGCCTGGGAATATGGAACACACATTGGGTATAATACAACAAGTAATCAGCCATTGTATACAATGACAACAGAGTACGCTGTCCTCATAATGGCGAATGTTGTTCATCATTCACTAGTCAGATAGTGAAATAGTGGTATATAATCATTGGACAGCAAACATAAATAGGATTGTGTCTAACTGATACAATATGGAGGGTTTTAAATTACATTTTGAGACATGAAGATTATTTGTATTAATTTTTATATAAAAATTGTGTCATGTGTCATGCTTCTCATAACACTTCTCCCATGTTCTGATCAGTCCATGCATGCTCTAAAACTGCACATAGCATGCACACACGTTTTCTATTTCTTCAATATAGTTTTGCAACAGCATCTACTTTTGCTCTGGTAAATGCAGAAATTACCACAAATAGACCTTTCTCCATTCTGCTCCAATGCCCATGAACAACATCACTAGGTCAAGACTGGGGTAGACATTGCTATACATTTACTGTATTTTGTTTGCCCCAATCTGGACCTGAAGCCATTGTTCATGGTTATCGTGGTAAATGTGGGAAACGTGTACATGTATTACACCCAGCCATTTTCGTACATCGCTTTTATATATTCACCACTTGTTGGCTAAGTGATTATCAGTGAATATTCACCGAGACAAAGTCGAGGTGTTCACCATAATCACTGAGCCTGAGGTGAATAATTGTTTTAGTATAATTTTAGACTTGAATATCAGAGAAAAGACGAAATTCAGGATAAAAAAACATGTTTTTTTTAGTACTTCTGCATTTGTGATTTTACTTCCGCTCTTGACCAGTGATTATCGTCTCATAATCACTGGTCCCTCGACCAATCACAGCACGTGAAACTCTATATTCAAGTCTAAAATTATACTAATGAAAGACATGGCATAATTCTGAACCAATCAGAGCACAGAGTTTTATATTCACCTGTGGAATTATTCTAATATCTCACCTCATATTATCATACTTGTCAAACAGCGCAGCATATTCCACACCTCTCTGTTGTAACTCCACATCTAAGTTACAGCCAAAGTTTTTCACAACGTATTTAATTCGACTAAAACCAGGGGAAATAATTCAATCAGTTAAAGTGCTACTTGGACGAAAATCAGTCGAAATTTAAAATGAGCTGTAATTTTGCTGAAGAAATTTTGAACGACATATTAATAACTGTTTGGCATTAAGTTAAAATGTTGCTTTTATATTCCAATGAGAAGTACTGTTTTTCTTACGATTTAAGAATGGATTGGGTTGAGTAAATGACGTCATCTACTCAATCCATTCTTAAATCGTAAGAAAAACAGTACTTCTCATTGGAATATGAAAGCAACATTTTAACTTAATGCCAAACAGTTATTAACCCATTCGCTCCTGAGCTATTTTGCGTTTTTTAGCGATTTTCTGGACCTAATCACGTCGTAGGAAATTTCGATTCCATATAAGGGGTTTCCATGGAAATCTTGACAGTTCTGAAAGCCCACGGGCTCAGGTTCTGACGTAATCTTTCTCTTGTCGTGAATCTCCGCGAGGAACAGCATCTTGTAGCTACTAGGAGCGGTCAATTTTGCATTTTTAGAGTGTTTATAGCCATTATTCACCACAGAAGCCCCCAGGACAGCATCATTAAGCTTGACTGGTGTGGTAGAGACCGTTCTCCTGGAAGAACTCAGGAGTTTAGATACGAATTCACGAACAGATTTCGACTTTGCCGTTTGGAAATTCAAAATGGCGGACTCAATTGTGAAATCGTCTCTCTGGTCTTTCTGTGGTGGATTCCAGGACCTACAAAGGCATTTTTGGCGACTTTGGACTTGTAAAGAATGCAACCGGTGCAATATTTTGCCTGTAGGACCGAGTGGCTCGACACTCTATATATTCTTAAAAGAGGGATTTTCGGGGGAGATCTATGCCGAAATTCCCGGATGTTTCCCGGCATCCTTTTCGGGCGTGCAGAAGGAAAACACGTGTTAGCGAAAGTGGTCCTAAGGAAATGGCTATTGTTCGGCGAGTTAAGGAAAAGAGAGGGCAAAATTCACGACGATATCAAGAAGAGAGATGGAAGTTTGCTGAGAAAGTGGCGTTTTGTTTCGCAAGGATGTATTTTGGAAGAAAATCCAAGTCAAATGTCGGTCATTTTCGAGGTGTAAAATTGCGTCAAAAACACGCATTTTTGATTTTTATGGCAAACAAATTGAACTAATGCCCAGAAATCGGACCTGTAAATCAGTTTACTTGAGGTTAAAATATGAAGAGTTCTCTAGTTGTCACTAATAACTGGCCATGAGATCGATGTTACGAAAATTCAGAAAGTTAGAATTTTTCAAAGCAGTATCGATGTTTACGGCCGGTTTCGGCCGGTGTAGGAGTCAATGGGTTAATATGTCATTCAAAATTACTTCAGCAAAATTACAGCTCATTTTAAATTTTGACTGATTTTCGTCCAAGTAGCACTTTAATAATAATAATAATAATAATAATAATAATTTATTAATTTTTATAGCACATTGATCAAATGCACTTATTACAAGACATTAAAAAATCTAACTAGTATAAAAAGTATAGTTACACAACACTACTGTGTAATATTGTTGTGGTGAATTGCAATGAATAAAATCAATCAATCTGTTACTCACTCTATTTCTTGTGTAAATCGTGTACTAAGTTTCATAACCGCAGTCAAGGCATAATCTCTAGTTACGGGCGTGGAGTGAGTGCTGTGTAGAATACTCTCAAGTACGTCTATAACATCATTCTCGGTTATCTGCAAGGACAAAACATCAGCTCTGAGTTCACTGTGGAAGTCTTGGGCAAGTTGCAGTGCTAGAGAGAAGTAGTTGTAATGGTTCTCTAGCCAACTGAATTTGACTGAAGATAAAGTGTGCTGTCCTCATAATGGCGAATGTTGTTCATCATTCACTAGTCAGATAGTGATATAATTGTATTAAAATCATTGGACAGCATGGCCACTAGTTTGAATGTTGCTGTTGTACAAGTACCTACATGCATATGTTCACCTTGTCATTCATATGTCCGTATGTTCCATCCATTTACCATGCATTACTACGCAACCACCCCAGACGAAAGCTGCAACTGGTAAGTTTGCAATAGACTTCCGTCAATCATAAACATCAACTATGTGGAATACACAGCTTCTTTGATGTCTAGTGTCTAAATACAAACTACAAGTTGCACTTTGTCTTGCTTGGTTGCGTAGCAATACAAATTATTAGTGGTAAGGATAACAATACCGTCTACTTGTTCAGTTTCTTAGTTATTTATTTGCTACTAACCCCTAGAGGCTCGTCTTCTTCAATATCTGTCAAAAGTTTCTCCCCAAATTCACCACAACACCACGAACCAATCTGTACCAGGGATTGCTGAAATAACATATATACATGTATTAATTTAAAGAACAAATCCAAAATTATCATAAAATTAAAATCAAGCAAATGAAGCAATACTAGCAAGCTGAGGGGCTAGTTGATACCGCAATACCACAACAAAAAATTAAAAAATACCGCAATACCGCATCTAAAATCGAAATTTGAAACTGTAGTAGTAGTTTTGGAAACAACCGGAATACCCTAAAGAAATTTGAATTTCACTGAATACTGTAGCCGGCCAAAACCACCAAATACTGCAGACCAGGACGATACAGCAATACCGCACCTCAAAATAAAAAATAACGTAATACCGCACAAAAAATTGACTGATACCACAAGCCCCTCCTACACGAGAATATAAGTTTAGTGTAACAACCCTCCAGCCAAATTAATGAATGCTTTTAAACTAGACCTCAGAGTGTACTGTCCTCATAATGGCGAATGTTGCTCATCATTCACTAGTCAGATAGTGATATAGTGGTATATAATCATTGGACAGCAAACACTGTCTCTCTAACTGATACAACATGGAAGGTTTTAAAGGATGGTTTGAGAAATGAATATTAATTGTTCTTGCGCACCTTCAATAAATACACATAATTATTATGTACATATGAATATGTACCGGTAGCCTTTAAAGTGCCTATGAAACGAAAAAACAGAGCCCGTTTTTATTTGCTACTACGAAAGTTTACTATTTGCTTGTTTACATGGCATTAATAAAAAGTGAATTGAGCTTCAGGAACATTTTTTATTTCGCGCACGAAGTTGGGCATTTTGGGTTTCAAAGTGCGACAATTCCCGCTCGGTCAAACTATAGAAATGTGACGTTATAAGTTGTTCAAACAAAGGCATACACAACTTATGACGTCACCGAGCAATTGTCAAGGGCCCAGTCTCTTGTCGCACATTTTGGTTGAAAATGATAATTTTCGAACCGCGAAAAGAAAATGTTCGCACACTCAAAGTCGATGTTTAAATACAGCAAATGTTCAGAGAAAGACCAAACAACAATAATGTACAATAAAACAAGGATCGACATTTTCGCTTCATAGGCACTTTAATGTATAGAGTAATGTACCTGACTTATATTGTGTTGCATTGCTTTGAACAATCGCTGTACGCTGTATGCCTGTAGGTCAGTAGATGCTGACACCATATGAATAAGACTTGGAACTGTATCCTCTGTTACGTAGTTACCACACTGAAATACAATTCATAATGTGTTAGTGTGACTGGTGTACTTACTGACAATGGGTTAGATTTTCACACTGTCAAATTCTTCTAGTTGTGCTCATAGTTAGATTGCTTGCTTTTTGGTTGCGAGATCCATCAATAATCATCATCACCATCAATCATCATTATCATCACAATATCACCATCATCATCACCAATCATCATCATCACCAATCATCATCAATCATCATCACCAATCATCATCACCAATCATCATCATCACCAATCATCATCATCACCAATCATCATCATCATCACCAATCATCACCTTCATCAATCATCATCATCTTCATCAATAATCATCATCACAATATCACCATCATCATCACCAATCATCATCATCACCACCATCAATCATCATACTGTATTTTCCGGCTTATTACCCGCACAGCGTATTACCCGCACCCTCACGATTTACGATAGAAATGAAAACAAATCATCAGATTACCCGCACCGGTGTATTACCCGCATCTAATTATAAATTCATACGAAAACATGTATACAGTACCGCTCAAATGTTTCCGTACTTACTGTAGTAACATCAAGCGTAATGTTCTTTGCACAGTATTGAATTAATTAGAAGAAATCAAACCTATTGTAAAGTATTTAAAGATACATGAAGCTTCTTTCATGTAAAGGCGAAAGTTTAAATGAACTCTTGAAATCACGATCCAATGCAATCCTACGACTGATTCAAAACAAAACATCTTTTATACCGGGCGTCTTTCTCATCAACTTTCGGCATTATCAGTTCTAAAATCTAATGGTTCGTTAGTGCATGTGGGAATGTTATGTTTGAGACACTTGATTGACACATGATGTGTGAGCACGTGAAAATCACGCTGATTCTTTTGAAGAGAACTTTAGCATAAATTTCAATCATCGTAGACTATTCATAATGTGAGTATTTCTTGTTCGTTAGATGTGAATGTTTACGGCTTCATATTTCTGCTGTATTCGAATCAGTTCTAATCTCGAAAGAACATGCGAAATATTTAACTTACAATCAAAGGAAACACTTTGACATTTACGTATCAAAAACTTCGTATTTGAATTCCCAGTGACAAAACTTAGCACCTTCAAAAATACAATGACAAACAAATCAGTCCATTACCCGCACCGGTCTATTACCCGCACCTTGCTTGAATAATGGATAAATCAACAGATAACCCGCGGGTAATACGCCGGAAAATATGGTAATCAATTATCATCACCAACATCAATCACCAGCATCATCAATCATCACCACCATCAATCATCATCATCACCATTCATCATCATCATAACTTACCGATGTCAATACTTTCATCATGGTATCAATATGCCATCTCTTATTAGGCGAGTGTCTGAAATAAATAATAACCTCTAGTCAGCAACCACCAGGGGTCACATACAGTACTATAATGACACTAACAATCATGACAATCACTGATAAGTGCATTAAATGGATTAATGGTTTTCCTGCCGATCTAATGAATATTGACTAAAGATCAAGTGTGCTGTCCTCATAATGGCGAATGTTGTTCATCATTCACTAGTCAGATACTGAAATAATTGTTTAAAATCATTGGACAGCAACCTTGAAAACAGAAAACTTCAAACACAGTTTGGAACAAGACTTTGAATGTCGGTCTGATTGTTAAGAATTATTTCAACCTATTGATGACTTTTTGCAATAAGTAATACATCCAAGTTATCTCTTCTGAGAAAACTGTTTCCATACAATGTAGCTTTATTAGTTTTTGCATTAGGAATTATTTTGTTCAATACTTGAAGGGGTGCCCATGAAAACTGCGTATGTGACTATTTTGATGATTTTCAAAATGTTATGCAATTGCTTCAAAAATACACCTACTGGCTTCTAAATACTTATATAAACATGATTTGGTGTTTTTAGATCGATTACACTCGAATTTTGGGCACTACAGTATATTTAATTTCTGATTGAATTTATCAGGATTAGTTGGTGAAAATATGCAAATTAAGAAACTTTTACGCGTCAGTGATCTGTACGTGTTGTTCAACAATAACAAACCTTCAGATGTGAATGATTTCAACCTTTCACTTCCAGAGATTTTAGAAGTTTTTAGCGAATTTTGTTGCCATGGAAATCTTGACAGCTCGCGGGCTCAAACTATCAGGCGGTTAAGTTGTCTCGTGGCGTGGCTATCGGTTCTGGAAGTGCTTCGCAGAACTGGGCCACTTTGCCACAATTTAAAGTCTTTTATTGCCATGTTTTCACCACAGAAGCCCCCAGAACAGCATCATTAAGCTTGACTGGTGGTAGAGGCCATTCTCCTGGAAGAAATCAGGGGCGAGGTGCAATTTCACGATGAAACTGAATCTGCAAACACGGTGTCAGATTTTCAAAATGGCCGATTCAGCCGAGTGAGAGTTGTTTAATATCTCTGGTCGTTCTGTGGTGAATTCGAGGACCTACTAAGGCAGTTTTGGCGACTTTCGACTAGTAAAGAATGCAACCGGTGCATTAGTTTGCCTGTAGGCCCGGGTGATAAAAGACTTTATAAAATATCTCTAAAACATGGAGGTACGGAATGTCGTTGACAAAAATGTTCATGATATCCCAGAATGCAGTTTGGTCGTGCGTTGGAAAACAACAGGGATCCCAAAATAGTCGAATTGAAAATCCCCGAATATACCAAGAAGAGAGATGGAAGTTTGCCGAGCAAGTGGCGTTTTGTTTCACAATGATGTATTTTGGAAGAAAATCAAAGTCAAATGTCGCACATTGTCATGACGTCAAAAACGCGCATTTTTGATTTCTATGAAAAAAGGCAAACTGCAAAACAAGCTCTTTTTCTAATGTAATCGATCTAAAAATGACCAAATCATGTTTATATAGGTATCAATAAGCCAGTAGGTGTATTTTTGAAGCAATTGCATAACATTTTGAAAATTATCAAAATAGTCACATACGCAGTTTTCATGGGCACCCCTTCACTTGGTTGCCACTCTTTTTCATTTGCAAACTTGTAAAGTCTGATGAAAACAATAATGCTCGAGTATCTAGAAAACTAATGCTGGACGACATGGGGAACGACATGCGGGATTGTACACAGGACAGCACGTGGAACGACATGCGAGACACCCCTTTTTACTTTGCATATTTGGAATGAGCATATAATTTATGTAAGAAAATCAATCTTATAAACTTCTGTAATGACTTTGTTCCACATTAAGAGAATGGTTATAGTGGGAAGTGGTTGCTATAGTTACACAATTAATGAAACAAAAACTATTGTATCTTGTGTGGTAAAACCATATTCCCTTACAAGACACAAGTAGTATTATATGACTGTGGGGGAAAAAGCTAACTGTAACTGCATGGCTACAGCAGCATTTATATTGGAAAAACCTCTAACTATGAAATCACATGGTCAACTCCCTAAGTCGCTCACAGTACTCCTCGTTATGAGCAAGTAACCTTCTTTATTTTGAATTATATTTTACATGCAGTAATTTTACAGAAAGCATGTTCAGCTTACAGCTGTAAATACGATCGATGAAGAAACCTTTGCATGACTGCAAATATGGGTGTTCCTTAGTCTTATCCAGGAGAGTATAAATTAAAGGAGTTTTCAAGGAGTTTGAGCTGAATTTTAAAATTCAAGGGCTTTTCAAGCGCCCTTGAAATCGCAAATTAAATTCCAAGGAGTTTTCAAGGAGTTTAAGGAGTAGCACGAACCCTGATTATATAATTTCCTGCTGATGTGTTAATACCAATTTTCACGTCAGTGTTAACTGATACATCCTGCAGTTTAAATAAATGTTATTATTATGCCCCTGCGGCTTATTCAACTCACTAATAATTCATGAGGGAAACATAAAAGAAATCATAACCGTGACAAGGGTTGTAAATCTGATACAAAATCATCCTCATTTTCATCAACTTTAACACCGATTTTCTCAAGGAAGAATCTTTAAAATGTTGATAAAATATGAAATTCCAGGGCCGTACGCAGCACAGGGGCAGGGGGGGGGGGGGGGGGGGGGCAGTTGCCCCCCTAGCAAGGCGAAAAAGATACCAAAAAGTACTGAGAACTGTACTATTTTTATTAATTTTTTCCCCTTTTAAATACGTACTGCCCCCCCTTGAATTTTGGGTTATGTACGACCCTGAATTCTACAACTGTTCGTTGGATAAGTAGTATACAACATTCGTGTCCGTGTTGTATCAGAACTACAAACACTGCTGCTCGTGTTGTAAACAGTACTCACAATCACTGAGAAATGCTCTGTGCTTCTCAGCTACTTACTTGTCAGCCGCAGTAAGTATATTGGATGCGATGTGTGATTTGAACTCCACGTCGGCTGCATTCAAGAACACAAGCAATTCTTTCATCATTCCACGGATGTTGTTATTATTCACAAGTGCAAAGGACAATTCGATGGCTCTCCTGGGATAGAATGGTGTCACGTCAGTAAACATGCCGCAGTTCACATAAGTATGTGTATTTGAATCGAGTGCGCTGTCCTCATAATGGCGAATGTTGTTCATCAATCACTGGTCAGATATTGAATTTGTATAGTTTTAAATCCTTGGACAAAGAAGTTACTGTAAAGCATGGCAGTGATGTTATTAACACCCTTACCGTCTTATAGAAATGTCGGGATCCTTTAAACAATCAAGAATGGTACTCCGGTGCCTCTGCACTGCATTATAGTCAGCATGTACTGTCTTTAACAACGTGTTAAGAGCTACGTATCTAGAATGAAATGAATAACAGCCTTGGTCAGGGGTTTAGTTAGGATTTGTGCAAGGCGTCCGTGTGTGCAGGGACACTTTTATGTCCTTTACAAAAAAATACAACAGCCTCTCACAGGGGAGGGGGGGGGGGGGGGGGGGGGGGGTCATATACACAGTACTACCCTCACTGTCAGGTACAACAGCCACTCACAGGGGGATGGGGGGCTTACATACACAGTACTATAAGGACACTAACAATCACTGATAAGTGCATTTCCTGCCGATCTAATGAATATTGACTGAAGATCAAGTGTGCTATCCTCATAATGGCGAATGTTGTTCATCATTCACTAGTCAGATAGTGATATAATTGTATTAAAATCATTGGACAGCATACTACTTGTGACCAAAGTCCAAATACTCCCGCTTCGAGCTTGTTTAGACGTGCCGCTGTACTCCTTGACAAAAGACGCGTTTGCTCAGGCTTAGCCTCAATCCAGAGAATAACCTGTGCAATTAAAAATGGTTTCTATTGTTGAATGTCAACACTTTTTCGCGTTCTCGTTGGTATTTGTGAATAATTTACACTGAATTGAGGCTAAGCTTGAGCAAATGCATCTTTTGTCAAGGACAGCGGTCATCGCTTAACAACTCGAAACTGGAGTATTCTCATGCCAAGGAGAATTTAGCATTCAATCAGAGAGAGATCACATGCATCGTTGTTGCATGGATCTAATAAGTGTTTCAAATATGGGATGTTTCCACTGTAATGGCGATGAATTGTGTAAACAAAATATTAGCCAACACATGAACAAATCAATGGCAATACCTTATATTCTTGTCATTATTTAGCAGAAATCTCCCGAGAATGTTAATGGCTAAGACCTAATATAAATATATAGATGATCAATAGATGGATGGATGAATGGATAGATGAATGGATAGATGGATGGATAGATGGATGAATTGATAAATGGATGGATGAATGGATGGATGGATAGATGGATGGATGAATGGATAGATAGATGGATGAATGGATGGATGAATTGATAGATGGATGAATGAATGGATAGATGGATGGATGGATAGATGAATGGATGGATAGATGAATAGATGGATGAATGGATGGATAGATGGATGAATGGATGGGTGGATGAATGGATGGGTGGATGAATGGATGGATAGATGGATGAATGGATGGATAGATGGATGGGTGGATGAATGGATGGATGGATTGATGGATGGGTGAATGGATGGATGGATAGATGGATGAATAGATGGATAGATGAATGGATGGATGGATGAATGGATGAATGGATGAATGGATGAATGGATGAATGGATGGATGAATGAATGAATGGATAGATGGGTGGGCGGATAGATGGGTGGATGATTGGATGGATGGATGGATGCACAAAAGAAATCATGAATGAATAACCTACCCTTAGACCACTTTCTGACTTGATATCCATAATTGTAAGAACTGTCTCATAGAGAATTGCGTTGCCTACATTTTTACTTGTTTCTGTGTTGGTTGCCACCTGGAGATGAGAACAACAAAGTTTACAAAGACAACGCGACAATCAAACACAAAACTAGTCGATGGAAGAAAGTCACTAAGCCGCGGTATTGCAGAAACATTATGGAAATTAAGAAATTTAATTGTACACTGCCGTACATGTAGCTTTTAGCCTATCACCCCTGTGAGATTGTTTTAAAAATCTATTCAATATAAGCTGAATAGTTGGTGGGTTAAGTATTTTGTGATTTGAACCTTGCGTTTATGAGTTATAGAGGTTTGAAATCTCAATATGCAAATGTGATGAAGTCTACTAAGGAATTTGCCACAACTTATTTAGACTTTTTCAAGAAGAGCTTATTTTTTGAAATGGGGAAAAAGTTATAAAATCATTTATCAAGACTGTGAAAATATTCTGTAAGTTTTCAAATGTCAATAATCAGCACAAGGGCGTTTTTGTATAATAAATGAAGTCTTAGTATATAAAATCGATTGAACGTGGGCTCAAAATCATCTCCACAAACAAATAAATAAATAAACTCTGTGAAATGTAGTCGAGATTCTCGCTGCATCCACATATAAGTGCCCAGATCCCACACGACCACACATGACACAGGAACTCCGTCACGATTAGTTTCGCTGCGAGCCGTACTTCGTTTGTCGTTTTCTAATAAATTGATTGAACTTGCATAATGTTTCCGCAATACAGTGCCTCACTCAAGAAAGTGTCATCCAACATACCTGTGCTAAAACATCATTCATTTGTTCACTTGCTTCCTCGTCATTTTTACCAAGTATTCTAAGCAGTCGTATAATTTCAACCTATGGTTTAAACGCAGTCATGAATAATAAACTATAAATATTAGCAAATATGTATTATTTCCCTGATAATGGATCCATAATCCAAAATAACTTCATTTCATTACGCTGAGTAGATGACACATCTGTCTTAATTAAATTACACCTTCGCACAATCATATTTTGAAATTTATCCCCCATCATAGAAAATACAGCCAATCAGAGAGCAGAATTGGAGTTGCATATTCCACAGTATTCTATGCTTCAATCCCATGATGCATTGTAGTTGCGCTGTTCTGATATTTTCTATATGGGATAAATGAGTTATGCAATGGTTTCTCGTTGTATACCATGGAATATCACACTTCTCACTTGCATTTTCTAAAATATTTGTAAATTAAATGTACGTTGTAACCTCTGTTCTTGAATATGAAATAAGAGTGAACATTATATACCTGAAGAAATGGATCACTTATTCCTGACACATCGTGCTCTGGAGAGTAGCCTGCCATGATCAGATTCTTCAATACCTTCACTAACGTCGACACATGCTGAAATGATGAAGGAAATGGTATTCAAATACACAGTAACACAGTACTACCCTCACTGTCAGATACAACAGCCGCTCCCAGGGGGGGTCACATACATGTAGTACTACCCTCACTGTCAGATACAACAGCTGCTCCCAGGGGGGGTCACATACATGTAGTACTACCCTCACTGTCAGATACAACAGCCGCTCCCAGGGGGGGTCACATACATGTAGTACTACCCTCACTGTCAGATACAACAGCCGCTCCCAGGGGGGGTCACATACATGTAGTACTACCCTCACTGTCAGATACAACAGCCGCTCCCAGGGGGGGTCACATACATGTAGTACTACCCTCACTGTCAGATACAACAGCCGCTCCCAGGGGGGGTCACATACATGTAGTACTACCCTCACTGTCAGGTACAACAGCCGCTCACAGGGGGGGTCACATACATGTAGTACTACCCTCACTGTCAGGTACAACAGCCGCTCACAGGGGGGGTCACATACATGTAGTACTACCCTCACTGTCAGGTACAACAGCCGCTCACAGGGGGGGTCACATACATGTAGTACTACCCTCACTGTCAGATACAACAGCCGCTCCCAGGGGGGGTCACATACATGTAGTACTACCCTCACTGTCAGATACAACAGCCTCACTGTCAGGTACAACAGCCGCTCACAGGGGGGGTCACATACATGTAGTACTACCCTCACTGTCAGGTACAACAGCCGCTCACAGGGGCGTCACATACATGTAGTACTATAATGACACTAACAATCACTGTTAAGTGCATTTTCTGGCAATCTAATGAATATTGACTAAAGATCAAGTGTGCTGTCCTCATAATGGCGAATGTTGCTCATCATTCACTAGTCAGATACTGAAAGAATAGTATTAAAATCATTGGACAGCAAACTTGAAAACAGAAAAACTATATACGCTTACGTAGGTGCACTCACCCTTTTAAAGTGGGACAGTGTTTCTGAGTTGAGTCTGCACATTGACGTCACTAATGATATACCAGTAAGAAGTACACCTAAAACAGAGTAAGAAGTTAGCAACTATTGGAATTCCACTGTCTGTCCAGACAGAGTAGCTGTCCAGACAAAAGTAGCCGTCTGTCCTGGCTATAAATTATGCCTTTGTGTGTCAACTGTCATCATTACAAGCTGGCTGTTTAAAAAATCTACTGAGATATATAGTGTGATGCACTGTAGCGCATTTCACAATGTCTCAATGTACTTTACATGTATCAATTTTTGTCGGCCAGTTATTTAAAGGACAACTTTGCGGCCACAAGGTGTACAATCACGAGAGAAGTTAGTGTGTGTTAGTTGTTTGAGCCAGTCACTGAGGTTGGTCATGACAACAGTTTGTTACGTCCTCAGTAGTTCTCTCCAGAACCCAGAGTTGAGGATATGTTGTACAGAATTAATACACACATACCATGATTTCTTTCACTGAGTAATGCTCTTGTAGATGGTACAAATATCTCAATGAGTTCAGGAACCTTTCTGATGATCCTTGTAGCACATAATGTAGCCTAGGAAGTGACGACAATCAATACATACATACATACTTTATTGGTCCATTTCCCGCAGGATTTTTCAATGTCCATTACAACAAGAATAAAATATAAGAATAAGAATTACAATATTGTAAGTCAAGCAAATTTATTGTGTTTATGTGTGTATAACCCCAGGGGGGTACTCAGGGCTATCAGTGACGGGGAGGTGCGAAGACCTTTTTTGAGTTTGAAATTCGCTGCTTGGGACTTTTTTTGGGGTTATCAATTTTCTGTTGGCCTTTTTTTGATATAAAGATTTTGGCAAGGACTTTTTTGGGGGTTGATAAAAATGATATCCTACCATTTTATGTGGAGACAAATTGGACTTTTTTGGGTTACGATTTTGGGTCGTTGGACTTTTTTGGGGTCTTGTTTTTGCGTAATGAACTTTTTTGGGGTTAAAAAGTCTTTTTTGGGGTTAAAAAGTTTGGCCTCATTCGCACCTCCCCGTCACTGATACCCCCGAGTACCCCCCCCCCCCCCCCCCCCCCCCCGGGTGTATAACTGCTAGGTTTCAATCGGCTGATAAAAGTCCATCAATCTCATTACCTAGCCCCTAACAGTGATCAACCACTGACCACCATGTGCTATCAAGCAGAGCGAATTCTATTGGAAACTTGCAATTCTGCTGATAAAAATTCCACACGAGAACGGAAATGATGTCTGCTAAAACCCACAATAACATGTACAAGTAGCCAAAACAAATTTACAGAATAAATATTTTATTAACATAACAGGAAAAATAACAGAGAATCTTCCAAAAACACAAGATGATTCTCTGATACGACTCTAGCGCTCATGTGGTGTACGTTACTGTCACCAAAAAGTTTGTTCATTGTCCGTGAATTGCCATAAAATGCACTAACTTTTGTACAGTTTATCAACTCAATTTAGTTTTTCGATTCTCTAAATATTAGCAAAACTATTTTAAATAAGGTTGATAAACAAGATCTTGCTATTATTTAGAGAATCGAACACCTATATCAAGTTGATAAACTGTACAAAAGTTAGCACACTTGTACAGCAATTCACGGACAATGTACAAACTTTTTGGTGACAGTAACATACACCACATGAGCACCAGAGTCGAATCAGTGAATTCTCTGATCAAAGATCTGACTGACAACACAAACAACAAATGAATTGAACAACATACCTTTTTTCGAATATAAGAATTTGTTGATTTTATAAGTTTTTCAATTTCACCCGCCAAGTCCCTGCTCATTTCCTGGGAGCAGATGCTGCAATTGAAAAGTGAGAATAAAAAAATAAAATTTACCTCGGTCGACTCAAATTTTCCTTGGAAAACATCAATAGACAATAAATTCATTATATGATAACCAGTTTTTGTGGCTACTGTCTCTATGGAGACGTAGCCACTATGTTATCGAGTGTGTAAGTCCGTAAGTAAGTAAATATGTAAGTAGTCCTAATCTTTGGATAGTGTTTGGAACTAGTCAGGTGATCGAAAATCAGCCATGATGTCGCGACGAAGTACCAGATGTTTTACTCATGTGGTTAAGTCATATTATGCATCCTGGCTGCAATTACAAGATTTTAAATCAATTCATTGCAGAACCCCTAAATATCTTCAAACTGAATTTTATTTCTCCTTTTTGTGAAACATTGATAAGGCAACATGGCCATTTTCGAAGATCATTTGTCTTTTCTATTGACCACCTGGTGACTATTGCAACATCTGACGTAAATTCTTGACCAATCAGAGCATGTGTATCTTTATATACACCTGCGTAATTATACTAAACTAATTTATTGAAACATGACGCTGTGTGTATAGGAGTGAATACATGTATAAGAATAATAGGTGTTGTCTCTGACTTGAAGTTTATATTGAAAAGTTATATTTCAAACAGACGTTTCGGTCTCTGACCAGAGACCTTCTTCAGTGTGATGGAAAATGTTAAAATATGAGATCACACAATTCAAAACTAACAGCGTGTGCATGTATAGGAGTGAATACATGTAATACAAGGCATACCTTCCAAGAGCACAGAGCGCAAGCCCAACCACGAACTGATTGCTATGATTCATATCACTGAAATTCATCAATAAAAGAAACCACACTGTTACTGTACGATAATATTACTAACATGCAATATAAGTTGCTCTTAATAGAATTACGTACTATAATCTTTAGAATAGAGGGGGAAATGAGCTTGGGATTAGGTGCCGTAAGGGTTGGTGTTTTTTAATTTTAACTTTAAAACTTTAAGACATATATGACCATGACAGGATTACTGTACAAATGAAAGCTTAGAATACACTTGCACAACATTTTGACTGATTCCCCAGGGGGGGTCCCATAGTCAGAGCACATGTGCCTTAGAGCCCAGATGGCAACTGGTAATGGGATGACTCCACCACTGCCAATTTTAAACTTGGGCATTCCACAGGAAGCCCAAGTAACAGGGGATAGCATAATAATGACTTACCGTAAATGCTCGATTTAGCGCCCTGAGCGCTCATAATTTTTTTAGACCTCTAGGGAGAGGCGCTTGTTCGAGGGGGGCGCTTATTGGAAGCAGGGCGCTTATTTCTTTTCTCAGATGTTGAACTCAATGTTTTCTTATATACGGTACTGTAGCATACATATACAGTGAATAAAAATAGTAAACATGTACCGTGCGGTACTTGGTAAACTCTATACTGTAAATATACGGTATTGACATACAGTATACCTAGACTGATTCCATAAGTCGGTCTGTTCGCTCTTTGTCGATTCTGACTTTCGCTCACCAACCGACTTATAACACTTCTTGGTTCATTTTGATCAGTGTCGCCACTATATGGCGACCTCCAATCACGTCGCTCGTTAGAGATTTTGAAACATTTTGACCAATCAGAACAGCTCTTATTGCTCTAAACTACTTCCGTTGTGAACTCTTCAAAGATTCAAAAGATCATTCTGAAGCCATTTTGTTAGCCATGTTTAGTGAAACTCTGCAAGGAAAAGAAAGGATTTCTTTAAAGAATTTGGAAGAGAGTCAATTGAGAGGGCTATTTTCAATCGGAATATGCATTCGTTAGTGTTCCTAGGGCCGCCGTTCAAAGCATTTCTTGTGTGAATTCACTGGATAACGGCCGACTGATGGCCCATCGAAAAGTTGGGCTATAAACACTGACTAATACTGCAACTCTAAGTTTGGTTTGGACTTTGTTCGACAGCTGGAGGAAAACAAACTGCTTTCTTTTTGTCTTTCTTTGTGTCCTGTGATTCACCATGTTAGAATGGCCAGACTCCTTGGTCGAAGTAGCATTTGTCCGTGTCATTTTTCTCGAACATATTTGTAAAGCTTTTTTTCCAAACATCCAGTCATTCTCTGTATTCACACATATACATTGCTCATAGGAAAATAACCCAGTCTAATAGATTCGAATAATATTTTAAGATATTTATTCAGAATTTTTGTGACGGCAACGACCTTTTCGCTGAAATCTACTAGTCTGGAATTTCACTTCCGCTAATTATTATTCATCAGCCTCATTTTCGTTTGCACAGAAAAATAGTAAAAGTGTGATAAGTCGCTAGGTGAGCTTATGGAATCAGTCTAACGGTATACCGTGTTTCTGTTTATTTATCGGTAAAGTTTTATTTTCTTAAATAATACAAGAGAGTTGTTTCTGCATTTCTTTTAGGGGGAGGGGGCGCTTATTGTAAGGAAGGGGGCACTTATTGCAAGCAGGGCGCTTAATCGAGCATTTAAGGTACATGTAGGCCTGGTTTTCTCTAGCAAAGCAAAGAATAGAGTACAAACACTAAAAGCATGAAATCGTTATGGGCCAAATTGCAAACCAGTTTGTTTGTACTCACTGAATTTGCCACCCACGTGAAATAAAGTATGTACTAAATCTAAATTGGTGAGGGATCCTTTGTTTTCTATTGTATCATAGTACTAAATAGTACTATTTAGTTAGTACTGTTTCACACTTTTAGTGTTTGTATTCTAAGTGCAAGTATACTTATTATTGCAATCTGACCCAACGGGGCCTGACATAATCAGAAGCACATGTTTGCATTGGATTCATGTACACATGGCACAAGTTCTTGTGCTTGCGTCAAATCCATTCAGACTGTACACATGATACAAGTGCTTGTGTCAGGTTGATTTACATAACCCAAAATTCAGGGGGGGGGGGGGGGGGGGGGGGGGCAGTATGTATATAACAGCAACATCCTGCCACTTCCAGTGGAGAACATCTATTCATTAAGACACCCAAGAACCATTCCACTTTTCAAATGCCGCACTAAACGTTTCCAAAACAGTTTTATCCCTTTTGCAATAAGATCATGGGACGCATCACCTTAATTCGCATAATTTTAATGTCAATATCTTAATTAATATTAAGTAATTAATACTTTACATAAGATTATTGTAAATAATTATTATTGTATTTATTGTAAGCTTGAGTTTTTCAAATATTTATATATTTGCTATTCAAGAATTTTTTTTTTTTATTAATAAACTTTTCATAACAAATTAATAAAAATAGTACAGTTCTCAGTACTTTTTGGTATCTTTTTCGCCCTGCTAGGGGGGGGGGGGGGGGGGGGGGGGGGGGGCAACTGTCCCTCCTGCCCCTGTGCTGTGTATGGCCTGGACTAGTGCTTTTGCTTGTGTTGCTAGTGGTAATCAGGCTTTACCAGAACAACAAACACCAGACTGACGCAATATAGCAGAACACATACAATACAAATGATTTGCTCTTTCGCAGAATCGTCTAAATGAGGCAGAAAATCTACTCACAACTTACTTTTTCATGGAGTTTGTAATAAGCAGATGAACATCCTGTCTCTCGTCCAACAACAACATAGCACCAAGGTACCCAATGCGCTTGTCAGTAAACTTGGGCGATGCTATCAACTTCAAGCACTCTAACTGCCCAAAATGAGCTGGATACCCTAACATGTGAATGTACAATAACTTGGCAACACTGCGACAACGGAAATCATTGTCCTCCTCACGAAACGAGTCCCTAATTTGAGCACATTCTTTAGTGATAACTGCCCTCTCATCAGCTGCCGTCCTTGCTGCTCTGATGGTACGAATCAGATCCCTTAGTTTTAATGGCGTAGGCATGGTGAACTAGGGGTCACCCCTGAAGGCAAAACAAATGTATTAGGGTGGGGTGGGAAAGTAAATTCAGCAGGCATGGTGAACTAGAGCCGGGGGTCACCCCTGAAGGCAAAAGACACCAATGTATTAAGGTGGGGTGGGAGAGTAAATTCAGCAGGCATGGTGAACTAGAGCTGGGGGTCACCCCTGAAGGCAAAAGACACCAATGTATTACAGGCGCTTTCACATATCTTTTGACGATCGGATTCCGAAGTTTGTTCCGAAGTTCCGAAGTTCGCCGGCGAACTTCAAACATTCGTTACGAAGTTCGAAATGAACTTGGCAAGTTCAAAACAAACTTCGGAACTTTGTTGACAGCAAAGTTCGTTGAAGCGTGACTCAAAATGGGCGAGTATCCTAGATCTTTTCGTAGACAATGGGTAAAATGGGCGAGTATCCTAGATCTTTTCGTAGACAACGGGTAATCGATGATTCAGATGGAACATTTTGCGGTAGACAAACGTTATTTTCAACGATAGAGTTTTTGAATTTCGAATGCACTTATTCTGGGGCTTATCTATTCGATATGTAAACAAATATCGTCCGTTCTTGCTGTCCTACGAGTATTTCCTCCATGCTGCACCTCTAAATTTCCTCTCCTAACAAAGTTGTTGATGATATTGGAAACAGTTTGCTTTGAAATGTTTAAAGTGTGCTTGACTTTGGCCTTCCAACCAACGATCGATATTCTTTCACGCACGTACTTAGGAAGCCCTTTTCCTTGTCTAGAAAGACAATTCATGATTGTCTAGTAAGATCATCAAAGAACTCAACTTCGAATAACGACTGAACTTTGCCTCCAACAAAGTTCCGAAGTTTGTTTTGAACTTGCCAAGTTCATTTTGAACTTCGTATCGAATGTTTGAAGTTCGCCGACGAACTTTGGAACTTCGGAACAAACTTCGGAATCCGATCGTCAAAAGATATGTGAAAGCGCCTGTAAGGTGGGGTGGGAGAGTAAATTCAGCAGGCATGGTGAACTAGAGCCAAGGGTCACCCCTGAAGGTAAAAGACATCAATGTATTAAGGTGGGGTGGGAGAGTAACTTCAGCTGCAGTAACAGGAATACATCAAGGGTTGGCAATCTCAAGGCATCAGAGGGTACAAAACTAGAATTAGGGATCACCCCTGGGGATTTTAATAGCAATTATTGTGGCTACTCCTCTTCTTAGAAGAGAGTAGCCACTATGTCATCGAGTGTGAAAGTCCGTCCGTAAGTAAGTCCGTAAGTGTCCTAATCTTCGGATAGTGTTCGGAACTAGTCAGGTGATCGAAAATCAGCCACGATGTCGCGACGATGTACCCGATGGTTTATTCGTCTGGTTGTCGACATTTTATCGATTCGGATACATTCTTCTTGTGGTTGTCGACATTTTATCGATTTGATAGCGTTCAAAATACGTCGTGTTGGATTTCCATGTGCTTTTCGCTTCACGGCTTTGTTTAGAAGGGTAAGTTTACACTCTCTACTATTCTATTTTGCACCAGAAACCGGACAAATCTCTCGTGCAAAGTGTCAAGTGTTTGATCATAAAGATGTTTTCATGTTTTTCAGTGACGGTTTGTTGAGATTATTTTCCAGTGGAATATCGATTGTGTTTGTGTTTGATCGGCCTTTAAAATAGCTCCATCAGTCCATGACGATCGACTCTTGTCTGTGTAGTGGCTCCATGTAAACTGCCAGATCTATAACCGATTTAAAGTGTCAAGTAATTCTCTTCGAGGAACAAATAATGCTTTATATGCGAGACACAAACAAACACGGCTCTCGTTACTCTTTCAGTCTTTGTCCCAAAACTCGCTAAAAGCCGTTGTAATCGCTAAATAAATGACACACAGGAGTGAAGTGCATATTCATCTTTATTTTGAAAGCAGTTTTAGAAATACAAGATATCAAAAGGACAGGATTCTAGAAGTGAATTTACACGGCCATATACTGCCGATCGATCAAATAAGACACAGGAAGCCCAATACACAAACAGAGGGTGGTGACTGGCGAGCCTGTGAACTGAAAAGATCTTTACACACGAGAGATGTGTCTAGTTTCTGGTGCAAAATAGCATAAAATCATAGTATATTAGAGTGTAAACTTATCTTCAAATTAGATATTCTATTTATTATACTCAAAGTTTTCATATATTTAGGTGAAGTCAAATAAATAAATAAACACCACTTCAGTTAAATTTTTGGAAAAGCATAATATCGCAAAACTCAAAGAAAGGAAACGATTTATTGAGCGACGTTTCGGAGTCGTCATGACGCCATTATCAATTCATTGTTAAATTAATATTAATATACAATCACTAATGATAATATCAATGCTGTTCATATTGATTGTTAATAACAACTGTTATTGTTCAATTATTTGTACGCTGTCACAATTGTTTTCAATTAAACTTTGTATTAAAATACATTTCTGATTCAGTAAATTAGCATTATATAGAACCAAAGAACAAGTCCCAGCAGATAGTTCAAACATACCAGTTCAACAGAGGAACAATCCAACTACACATTGCTTCTATATTTCAAAACCGCAGTACCTACATGTAGTTATAGACTACCTGTTTTTGTTTATTTATAGTAGCCACATGCAGTCCTTGACTGCCTATTTTTACTACATATATTCCCGGTATGCAACTGTATGACTGAAAAATCCCTTGATATATAAATAACAAAGACACAGCTGCCATGTTGGATGAACCAACAAGAGAAGCTAATGAGGAATGCCACTTTTACAATGCTCATAATACGCAAAGGCCAAGTTAAATAAGTATTTTGAACAAAAATATCTATATATTTGACTATCAAGTGGTGAGCATTACCTTGATAATAACTTAAAACAATTAATCATATTAATAGTATACACTGATACTCATACTGTGTAAGACTGGAAGTGAACTGCAAATGAACAATAAAGTATACCACAACATACTATTGAAAAACCATCAAAGTATTTGTAGATCTCGATATTAAACAGCCTTAACAATGTACTATGGAGCATCAACGGGATTATAACTTCAAATTGGGAGGAAAAATAGATAATAGTTCGAATTCTTCACAAACTAACAAAGGTAGTACTGCGTGGTACCAATTTCATGTACAGATTTACGGTAGACAGTGAAGACATACAAACTCACAGAGACACAAGTCCTCGTTATTCCAAGCTTACATATATGTTATAACAATGACTATACTCCCGAGAAACGAGCAAAAATAGTAAATTCAATAAGGAAACGAGGAAAGATCAATAGTTGCGATTTTTGATTTGAAAGGCGATCTGATAAAATGCAGAAAGGTTGTACAAGGTTTGATTGCAAAGACAATACAACGGTAGATTCGTGTGGAGATACAGTCGTGTGGTCTTACACAAGGCTTTGGAAGCTGAAGCCTTTTAAGAACAATCCCCGATCCGTTCAGCTCAAAGAAAGCGAAAGCTGTGCAGAGAAGATCAGCTCAGACCTCCCCAAAGTCGTAACTTCATTCACTACACTTCAAGAACGTCTGCGACAAAACCCGCCATTTCCACGTCTAATTCAACAGAATTCCAGCGAAAAAGAGACCAGCAGCAAGCTTAATGTATACACTATACACCTGTGTGTGTTACTTTACCTGGTAAGGCTGGTTGAAGGAGTAATTACCCTTGAAAATGAGGGAATTTTCACCTCTAGTTACACGTCTCAACTTCCAAGGACGACGAACAGATCGAATGTGCGGCACAGGAAACGCCACTGAGTCTGCGCGGCAGCCATTTCACTCCACGTTTCCCGGATGTGATGACGTTTTAGAGCCCGCGTTATCGACCTCTCAGCGGATTACCCCATGAGAGAACATGGCGCCTGGGCGAAAGCGTGATGGGAGAAGGGAAAAGAAGAAAAGTGGGAATTTCTCGGTAGGGAATAAAGCTGGAGTGGCGAAAAGTGGTCAGAGTAGTTCTACAAAGAAGACAAAAGAGAAGAGTGTTTCGAAAAAGAAGGTTTGTGACGATCGAGTGTTCTATTTTGAGTCCGAGTTGACACGGAGTTTGAGCGAGAGTGTTTTTAAAAGCATGTTTGATTCATTGTTATAGCTGAAAGAACAGACGGCTAAATGGATAGAAGATGTCGATGAGAGTTTCTCTACCTTGCATGCTAAATTAGTTGATAAAAAGATGACAGAGGAGTGCAATAAACCAACCAACAACTCTTCACAGATTAAGGCAAGTATGACAAAGATGTAGTTTTGCAACATACACAAGTAAAAAACTATACGGTATCAACAGATTGAGATAAAATTACAGCTAGATGGAATTATGGGCTAGATTGCAGATCGTCCTAAAGATCCAAGGGGGGTGGGTTCAATGGGTTACACTCCCCCCCCCCCCCCCCCCCCCCCCCCCCCCCCCCCCCCCCCCCCCCCTTGGGTATTTGTTGATATCTTTGTCAGTCTTGACAGTCTGGCTTCTAGCCTGTTGTTCAGGGTACTAACAACGTTAGGCCCATGAGATTGAGGCTGCTCTTTTCCCCCCGCGCCAGTTCGATGCAACTGGTGGTTAGCAAACAAGCTAGACGTCATTGACTATGATCAAGGATTTCTGAGGGAGGGTAAAAAAAGAATGAAAAAAAAAACAGACCAAATTTGCAAATTTCAAATCCCAGAAACAGCTTCACACATGCCAATCACTCTTATACCGGAGTATTCCCCTTCCCTCTCCCCCTGGGTCACACTCCCACTGAGTCATTGTACTGCTTTAACAGCAATAAACCTATTTTTTAATACTTTCTTTGAGACACTAATGTTTCTGATTTCTTTATCCTTTTAGGAAGTGGATAATCACAACTTAAAATCAGACGTAACAGAAGCAGAAATATCTCACACAATCACAAACATGGCAAATCTGTTAGAGCAGTCACAGTGATTGATATCAATCTGACACATGATGATGATGATGATGATGATGGTGATGGTGATGGTGATGGAGTGCTGGTCATTCTTTCTTCCAAATCGTGTTGTTCCACAAACAAATGATTGAGCTTATAGAGACAAGGCATATTTTTGCGAGCCTGAGATGCTTTTTTACCGATTTCCTTTGTGGTTTTCAGAATTCGAGACCCTGAGATGGCTTTTTGTAAAAAAAACGAGACTTCGAGACCCACGAAATTTGACTGAAATTTTGGGAGACTGACTTTTTGCAGGGACCATTCGACACCCCTCCTTCTATAGCCCTAATAACATGAAGCCTACGCACAGTTTTCCATAAGGATATTGGCAATGCTGTGGATGATCAAGGGGGAAACCTGAGGTTCACTAAAGGAAAAGCATCCTGTCTACAACCCCCAGGGGCACCTCCAATTTAAAGAGTTGTGGGATGCTTGAAGCTGGAAATTTTGAAAATAACCCCTAAAAGCTAAGTACCACAATCTCAACCTTGTGGGTATGGCAACACATAACTTTTACCCCTAAAAGTTACCAATTCTGAATGAAAATTACTTTCCTTTTACCATCAGAAAGTTGTCTTGAATACACTCTCTCTTTCCAACAGTTGATAGTTTATTGTAATTTCATACTGCTCTCTGGTAGATCATTGTAAATAGAGAGATTCCATAATTAAATAAAACCGCATTTGATTGACTGATTGATTCATTGACTGAGTGACCGATTGATTGATTGATTGATTGCTGATTGACTAACTGATTGATTAACTGATTGACTGACATTTATTGATTGATTGACTGATTGACTTACTCACTGATTGATTAACTGATTGATTGATTGACTGATTGACTTACTGATTGACTGATTGACTTACTAACTGATTGATTGACTGATTGATTGGTACTTGGCAAAACTCCAATCCAAGTAACTGTCAGAATGGAGACTTGGCTGAATCAGAGACTTTCCCCTCCCCTCTCCCCTTCGTGTCTTTTTCTGCACCATCATGCTCAACTTCAAACGCTCCCAGGGGGAGGGACAAAGGATGTTTTTGCCTTTATTTTTTTGCCAGTATTTTTTTTACCTTTTGGGGGTCCTCGGAAACCCAGGGTGTCCAGAATCTCACTACGTCACACGTTTTTTTGATGGGATCCCTGTGGTAAAGCATGGTAAATGCATATGTTGGGTTCCCTGTGCTGAGTAATGTCCTATGTTGGGCTTCCTGTGTGCGTCCTGCGGGATGCGCCCGCAGCAAATGTGTATATATATACACATACACTGCGGGACGCGCGGGATGCACACAGGAAGCCCAACATAGGACATTACTCAACACAGGGAACCCAACATATGTATTGCGCGCGAGCGCTTTACCACAGGGAACCCATCAAAAAAAAAACGCAAATATCATTTTTTGAATTATTTAGTAGCCTCAAAAGGAATGGTTGGGCTGCCTGTGACTACGTGTCCTGCGACAAGACAAGATGTGAGGGATTCCGACGCGACGACGGATTGACACAGGAATCCCGTCATATCCAATAAACTCAATTAACAGTTCATCTCAAAATCCTCTTAAACAAACAAATATGTTATCCAACAATACCTCAATGTAAACACGGTACTGATCTTGAAGAGTAATGTAGAAATTACTCTGTTGATAACAACCTGGATGTAATATTTTCAAGGACTTAGAACTCAGTGGGCTTTGCATGTGGGCAATGAATAGTATAAATGGACGTATGTCTCCAAGGGTGAGTTCTGACAGAAAGGTCTAATTCTTGTCTAGTTGCTGGCCATGAAATTATTTCTTTCCCGACTTCTGAATTAATTGCTTCAAGCAGTTCTAGAGCTATAAACACGGCATGGCACGTCAGACTGGCCGGTCGCAGACATTGGTTTGTGTCAGTCAGTTATTCGTTTCATGGAGCATATAGATATTATTTTATGTCAATCTGTGACTCTCTATGAAAAAGGCGGGGGAAGTTATCTTGTGACAGTTATGACCAGATTACAAGAAATGAGAAACATTTTTCAATGAAATATTCTGCACTGAAGTGGCTGCATTTCTGAACTTACGTCGAGCAATTCCGTTCAGCATCTCTCCTCGTGGACAAAGCTTATTACTGAATTCACTCTACCTAAACTTCACTCTTCTAATTCTCTTTCACGCGTTGATTAAAACTAATATACAAGCCAAGCAAACATGATTTGTAAAACGTTCGAATAACATAAATACCGCTGTCTGTCACGACAGCGGTTAACGAACACTGACAATCAACGCCCCCCTCTTACGTGGTCATATAAAGGTAGTGGTTAACGAACACTGACAATCAACGCCCCCCTCTTACGTGGTCATATAAAGGTAGTGGTTAACGAACACTGACAATCAACGCCCCCCTCTTACGTGGTCATATAAAGGTAGTGGTTAACGAACACTGACAATCAACGCCCCCCTCTTACGTGGTCATATAAAGGTAGTGGTTAACGAACACTGACAATCAACGCCCCCCTCTTACGTGGTCATATAAAGGTAGTGGTTAACGAACACTGACAATCAACGCCCCCCTCGTGGTCATATAAAGGTAGTGGTTAACGAACACTGACAATCAACGCCCCCCTCTTACGTGGTCATATAAAGGTAGTGGTTAACGAACACTGACAATCAACGCCCCCCTCGTGGTCATATAAAGGTAGTGGTTAACGAACACTGACAATCAACGCCCCCCTCGTGGTCATATAAAGGTAGTGGTTAACGAACACTGACAATCAACGCCCCCCTCTTACGTGGTCATATAAAGGTAGTGGTTAACGAACACTGACAATCAACGCCCCCCTCGTGGTCATATAAAGGTAGTGGTTAACGAACACTGACAATCAACGCCCCCCTCTTACGTGGTCATATAAAGGTAGTGGTTTTGTTAAACCAAAGCGGCCCACCGCAAAATAGCGGTTTTGAAATACCCAGCTTACAGCATCATGTCAACCATTGACCGGCTTACTATCGACGTGGTAGCTCCATCGAAGCTGGCAAATGCAATGCAGTATTTAACGCCAGTGAACTAAAACATGTTTGTTATTTCCTTGATAGTTCCTGGAGCAACTTGGTCTTCTGTCCCAAAACAGTAAGTAGAAAAGAACCTGCCGTCTATAATATAGGACACTTTACTGGTATCTAGGATACGCTTTTGGTATCTAGGATACGCTTCTGGTATCTAGGATACGCTTTTGGTATCTAGGATACGCTTTTGGTATCTAGGATACGCTTTTGGTATCTAGGATACGCTTTTGGTATCTAGCTTTTGGTATCTAGGATACACTTCTGGTATCTAGGATACACTTCTGGTATCTAGGATACACTTCTGGTATCTAGGATACACTTCTGGTATCTAGGATACACTTCTGGTATCTAGGATACGCTTCTGGTATCTAGGATACGCTTCTGGTATCTAGGATACGCTTCTGGTATCTAGGATACGCTTCTGGTATCTAGGATACACTTCTGGTATCTAGGATACACTTCTGGTATCTAGGATACGCTTCTGGTATCTAGGATACGCTTCTGGTATCTAGGATACGCTTCTGGTATCTAGGATACGCTTCTGGTATCTAGGATACGCTTCTGGTATCTAGGATACGCTTCGGGTATCTAAGATACGCCTAGATACACTTCTGGCCCCGGTTGCACAAAAGGTGAATACGGCGCTATCCACCATAAGTCGACCTATCCGACGGATAAAACTGATGCAGTTACCGTTGGATAGGATTTATCCGGTGGATAGCGCTATTCACCTTTCGTGCAACCGTGGCCAGATATCTAAGATACGCCTAGATACACTTCTAGTGCCGGACTAGGATACGCCTCAGTCGTCAACTGAAAGGTGCGGCCGCCGTTAGTGTTATTTTTGGTATTGAAAACAGGTGCGACATCACATCTCGCATTTTCCTTTGGATCAGTTTTTCGCAGTGGGATTTTCTTCATCGTTCAATAATTCCTGAAGTTAATCATTCATTAGATCTTTCCCGCAGGTCATTTGATTGATATGTTTAAGTTCGTATCCCCCATCTGGCGCATTGATGTTTTAATCTAACCTTTCGTTGAGACAAGGGACATGAAGGGAAGTGGCGGGCTTTAGTCAAAATAAGTTTAGTGGCCGAAATATTAATATAAAATATTAAAATTTGGAAAGCGAGGTCGATTCATTGGGACGTATACTGCACTTCGTCAGTCGACCTCGGTCGGTCCATCCGATGGTTTAGAACAAGTTTTTTTTCTAACATTTTGAGTCCCTTTATGACGTTACAGCGATCGATACAAACGGCAACCGCAACCTGTTAATTTTGGATTCTCGAAGTGCATGTCCCTGGTGCATGTCATGATATCAAGCGAATTTAAAGCTCTATTTTCGTGGCTGACTTTCGATCGTAATGGAACCGCAGTTTCGAACACAGTTATCAATCGTAAAATATTCCAAATGAATCAGACTCCAAAAAAGACAAGAGAGTCATGCCACGACGACGGCTTGCATTCCGTGAGTGAAAATGTTCATATTCTTACTCGCTGTATCTCAGTTCAGTTACTGACAGATAGCGAGAGTATTAAATACGCTTTGTGTGACGATGTAAATAATTTCTTCTTTTAGTTGCGTTGAGAAAGGATGGTCTGTACCGACAGCGTTCACAAAGCCCTAGTCGTACACTGCAGGTAAGCCTTTAATTGGATATATCGTGTTCAATACTTGCATAGTTTTATTTTGAAAACAAACATCAACTTTGCATTTGCTCTTAACTCCATATCACTGAAGATATTTTAATAATTAATTGAACGTTAATGCATTATTTGCGTTATGAATTAACCAACAACGGACTCGATTGCGTTTGAGGAAAACGTCGAGTCGCTTTGGCTGAAGTGTAAAAAAACTTTCGAAAAACATTGCCAAACATGATCTTAATTTGTAAAACAATTTAGTTCTTACTAAAATATAATACCTTAGTTTTGTCTTTGTCGGTACTCTCATTTTCATATAAAGCGCATTGAGACGCTGTTGACGCTGTTATATGCGCTATTTTAGAACGATTTTAATTACTATTATTATGCTATAAATGTAAATATGTTCGTTCCCGCCAACTCGCTTCGGGTATCGAAACTCTCCGATAGAGTCGAGTACCGTGAACTAGCCAATGCTCGAGTACCGTGAACCGAGGCAATATTAAACACTACTTTATATATGTTAACAGGATGGCGATAGACACTGGTATAAATCTGCTATGGAATGTGACATTGACGAAATAAAATTTCTACTCGAGAGAGACTCGAGTTTGGCCGTGAAAAAGGTAGAGAAAGTCGTCCCAAAATGCTCTTTTAATCACTGTTGCTATAGTTTCGGTTGCTATAGAAACACGTGGCTTTCTCGAGATGGCAATGATTTATTTGAGATTTGATTCAGTTGCTGTTGATAAAATGTGAACAAAACAACTGTCGACAATAAATGTATCGATGTCATATATTGTCATTTTTCTTCTTTCATATTTTTGACATTAATCAAATGAAGGATGCAGTCATGGTATGTTATTATTATTATAATTATAATTATAATTATATTATTATTATTATTATTATTATTATTGTTATTATTATTATTATAATTATTATTATTACAGCCTTTTGCAAAAATTCTGTCGCGACCAAGTATATCAGTATATCAATATATCAAGTGCATTATGGGTAATTAAATAATCAACAATTCCTCTTAAAGTGGTTTGACACCAGCAAAGTTGGTGGTTATATTTAGCATAATGTTCGTTTTAGTCTTAAGTTTGTTGTTTGAAAGTATCTGATGCATATTTTGTAGGAAAACTCTAAAATAGCATTACCCATAATGCACCCGATACAGTCATTTGCAAAAATTCTGGCCGCTGCGAAATATCAATATATCAATATATCGGGTGCATTATGGGTAATTAAATAATCGAAAATTCCCCTTAAAGCGGGCTAACGCCAGCAAAGTTGGTAGAAATATTTAGTATAATGTTTATTTTAGTCATACGTTTGTTGTTTGTAAGTTTTGCTTCATTTAATAAGTTAGGAAACTCAAAAAGTATTATTTAATTACCCATAATGCACCCGATATATTGATATATCGTGGCGGCCAGAATATTTGCAAAGGGCTGTATTATTTTTAAGAGGAGATTTTTTACGAACGCGCGTATTGAGCGCCAAAAACCAATAGCATGGAGAATACGTTTTGTACAAGGCTAAAACTGCTGTAGCAAAGAGTTCAAGTTATTTGTGATGGTTTTTGACCGGTAAAAGTGAAATTAGAGTGTTAATCCAAAGTGAAAATTTGATTTGAAAACTGCCCACGTGGGCTAGATCTGTATATTTGCTAGTATTGCTGATGTTTTCCCCTGAATTAGCTCAAATTTGAAACAAAAAGCAGGAAAATGGCTTTGTACAACGCTAAAACAGCTTTAAACAGACAATTTACTTTGTTTTTAATAGTTTGTGCTGTGCTTAGTTAAAATAAAATTAGAGTGTTAATCCAAAGCGAAAATCGAAAGTCAAACTGTTCAAAAGCGGATATTACGCGATGTTCAAATAAATATCCTCTTAATATTATTATTATGTAATTCATATTGATCATTCTATCGCATAACATAAACACGAGGACAAACATATTTTTCTTCCCATTCTCTTTCGGGGACTTTTCAGTGACACGTGACTCGTGGAAACGTGCCTCGTTTTCATGTTATTCGGCACCAGTCCACAGCTCGATTTTATATCTCTGATGACATACATTTTTCAATATACAATTTCTGAGTACATTTTCCTTTTTCTTTCTTTTTCTTTTTTCTTTCTCAAAACCAAACTCTGGGACACAACGCAGGGGGTAAGTCAGAAATCGGCAGCGGGCGTGAATTGAAAGCCGCTCTGAAAGGAAGAAAGATAAGATAGAAAAATCTAATTAAAAAATAGAGAGAGAAACTAAAGAGTAGAGAAGAATTAGAATCAAGAGAGAGAAAATGAAAGGAAATTACGATAAATGTGCTGACAATGATATGTATTTCATTTGCATGGGCTGCGAATCTTGGTCTTAACTTCGACTCTCGCATAGTTTGTAAGTACGATGTCTTTTCCATCTACATCTACATCTACATTTCCCTCCTACGTATACTCGCTGTTACATGATTATCACACGTTTTCAAAGCGATCCCGAACGCAGCTGCACGCGATCACGTTTCTCACACGAAATTGCCATCGCAATTCCACACACTCCATGCAGCGCGATGATGACACGTTTTTCACACGATATGAAAATACTATATTCAGTGCTAAATTAATTCCTGTGTAATCCCTGTTCCATTATCTAGACGGCACTCCATTGGGCGGCTAAGAAAGGACATTGCGAAATGGTGAAAGTCTTAGCAAGTACTGGAATGGACGTCAATATTAAAACGGTAAGGAAAACCACAGGCAATCCACCTATGGTGGTTGATACTGGCGAGTACCCTGTGTTGAAAGCTTGTGACGTCATAGAACCGGCAATTATGCATTGTTTCTATAGAAACGCTTTTTAAAATATTTGTATTAATAATGATGACGTTAACTCTGGTTCCTTTTGTTTCATACACTGTGGCGTTTACTGGTCTGTGGTTTGATATTTCAGCGTGTAAGTAGTAATTATTGACGTAGATCCATTGTGGTCATTATATCTGAGACACGCTCGACCCAGTCTCCTTCGCGATCACCTTGACAACGGTGAAAACGGCTGCGAAGGGGACTGGACCCAAAACAATCTGTACCGATTTGTTTGAGTTGATTAGTCACTGTGATTAGTCATGTAATCGATACTAACCGATTTACTTTTCGTTTGTTTAACCCTCTGCATGCTCGATTCCTTGATGACGCCCACCATGTGCTAATAATAATGCTGCTCTAAAAGGGGGTGAGTAGAACGCCATACTGATCCGATAAGATGTACTCAAGTGCAGTCTAAACCACACACAAGGCCAGCATTCACTCCAGTCGTTTCATATCATAAGACCAACGCCAATGCTCCATATTCACGATTTAGTTCATGCCGGTATGCACGTGACGTCATGGCGGCCATGTTGGATCCCCGATAACAAAGCATTTCTCATTAATTAGCTTCTCTTCTTTGTACCACCAACATGAACACTGCGTCCTTGTAATTTAAATCTCCAGAGATTGCATGATTGCAAACCGGCAATCGGCTATGTACCCTGCTGTACAATGCATGAACAGATGTGGAAAGTAATCGTTATAAAACACGAGAAAGAGTTCGTTGCATTCGGAGGAGAAAGAACTCTTTCTAGTGCTTGATATAGCTTCTCAAACCATTTATAATTCTTGGAGAAATTCAAAGTTAAAGTTGACCAAATTGTATGCTAATAATTAAGATGACATTTTCAGACCTCCTTCACGGTAGTGATTTCCTTTGTGTTGTCCTCATGAATTATTAATGTTTGAGAATTGTACTGGTACATGTTACATGGCAGGTGTTACAAGCCCATTAGATCACATTTACAGACCTCCTTCACGGTAGTGATTTCCTTTGTGTTGTCCTCATGAATTATTAATGAGTTTGAGAATTGTACTGGTACATGTTACATGGCAGGTGTTACAAGCCCATTAGATCACATTTACAGACCTCCTTCACGGTAGTGATTTCCTTTGTGTTGTCCTCATGAATTATTCATGAGTTTGTATATGTATTATGTATGCTAATTAAGATCACATATCCAACCCTCCTTCACGGTAGTGATTTCCTTTGTGTTGTCCTCATGAATTATTCATGAGTTTGTATATGTATTATGTATGCTAATTAAGATCACATTTTCAGACCTCCTTCACGGTAGTGATTTCCTTTGTGTTGTCCTCATGAATTATTCATGAGTTTGTATATGTATTATGTATGCTAATTAAGATCACATATCCAACCCTCCTTCACGGTAGTGATTTCCTTTGTGTTGTCCTCATGAATTATTAATGAGTTTGTATATGTATTATGTATGCTAATTAAGATCACATATCCAACCCTCCTTCACGGTAGTGATTTCCTTTGTGTTGTCCTCATGAATTATTAATGTTTGAGATATGATTTTAAAAGAAATTCCAATTGACTTGTAACAGCTATGGTGTGACCAAGTTTCATTATCTCCCTACTTTAGGGCTACACGGCACTACACTTTGCAGTTATTCATGCCCACGAGGGAATTATTTCTCTGCTTGTGGACGATTATGGTAAGAGAACCGCGTATATTGATATCTATAATCGCGCGTCTTTCTGATGGGCTTCCTGTGGCAAACCGCGCGCGACAAAAAATAGACGCGCGCCATTGTTTTACAAATAGTTTCAGAGGAAAAGTCGGGCTGCCCCTGTGGTATAAATGTTGACTTTACAACCAATAGGCGCAGACATCAACATCCGGGATAACAGCGGAGGGAAACCGAAGCATTACCTAAAAGAAAATGCATCACTATGGATACAACGTACGTATATGAGGGATGTACAGCTAACCATAATCCTTGTCGGGTTTGCTAACCATAATCCTTTGCGAGGATGCTAACCATAATCCTTTGCGAGGTTGCTAACCATAATCCTTTGCGAGGATGCTAACCATAATCCTTTGCGAGGATGCTAACCATAATCCTTGTCGGGTTTGCTAACCATAATCCTTTGCGAGGATGCTAACCATAATCCTTTGCGAGGTTGCTAACCATAATCCTTTGCGAGGTTGCTAACCATAATCCTTTGCGGTATATTTTTTTCACGTTTGTCTGTTTGATTGTGTTTTCTAGGAACCCTGGGGAAATATGTAAAGCCGGCAGGTAGGAATAGGATTGGTGATCTCTTGTACTTTTTCAAATTCCTTCATCGTAACATTCCAAAATCCCCCTCCCCTCCCCTCCCCAGTCGCATCATATACTGTGCGCCAAGGCAACTCATCTGCATACATATACTTACCAGTCCGTTTCAGCGAGGATAGCGCAATTGCCAAGAGTCTGAGTACGATTGGCTCGTTGTTGGTGCCAGTGAATCCCATGAGCGCTAGCACCTCGCTGGAGTCTGGTCTCGATAGGATTGGTGTTGTTGACAATATTATCAGCTGCAGCGATGACGAGGAGCGACAGGAGAGGACACAGAGATCTAAAAGGGTGAGTGACCTCTTCTCCTCCTTTTCATTCGTCTTTTATCGAAATCACTTTGTCACCTCGGATAGACTGGTAACTAATCCTAATACATTTTACAGCCGTCATTCGTGAAGCTGTGGAAGGCAAAAAGGGAAAGGACTTCCACACTTGAAATTCCTATGTAAGAAAACATTTATCTTGTGTCGTTCGTGTATTGTCTCAAGTTTACGCAGATGTAATTAATCTTCAAGTCCAGCCTAGCACCTCCTAGTATGGATATAACATGCTAGGGCTTTTGATGTTATTAGTAAATCAATCTCCCAGGATTCCTTTAGGTCATACATAGCGTTCGTAACTCTCAACCCGACAACGATTATGCAATTAGTTTTTTTTATAATCCACTAATTTCTAGTTCTTTTTCGTATTGTAAAGCGCATCGAGGTTCCGGGATGCGCTATATAAATACTCTTTTTAAGTACTCTTTTCCTGCTCAACACGTTCTGCATTTCTTCTTCAAGGTATCATCGAACGGGACGCTCAAGGTCAGCACCGGACATAAAGAACGTACGAGACTGGAAGCCACGAATGCAACTCTTGCAATAAGTTGCGCAAGGAGTGAATGAGATAAATGGAGACCGAAAGAATGCGAAAATAGACTGTTTTTACAAACTCGTTCTAAAACGAGATCACAAGATCTTATCGGTTGTTTCGTGCCTTGGAGCGGACTCACATTGAGATTACGTCATATGTCACGTGACTTTGTAAATTTTATGATCCATGATTTCACCCAAGGCCATATTTGGAAGGAGCAGGCTAACTTTAGAAAATGTGACAAGTTTGAAACGTTTAAGCAGATAGGACGAAAGTTACAGGTGTCTTGCAATGTTTGGTGTCTATATTTATTATTGGTATGGAGTTTTGGCTTGGAGGGAACGGTCATACAAGTAATATAATTAATCCTTACAGAAACTAAGTAACTTTCGTACTATATCTACGTGATGCGTTTCAAATTTTCCACATATCAAATATGAACGCTCTCTTTCCAATTATGATATTTAAAGAGTGACAGGTGACAGAAGAGGTCATTGCCCCTTTTCATATGGGAATATAATATCCTAGTTCCAGGCATTACCACGTAAGGATACAGACCTGGTAAAGATTCTTGACGTCATACAAACTCTACGTCGACCTAGTCTCCACCGCCAAACACCAGGAACGCCTGGAATATGGTGGACAGGAGCCGATCTTGTTCACACATTGCCTCATTAGCATAAATCGTACTTCAAGCTACAAACAGACTCCATAAATCAGAAGAGAATGTAACATTTAGTAACTGCTGAAATTTTGATAGCAAAATGTTGAATAGTTTTGGAGTTATTGGACTTGGAAAACAATCAAATGTACAGAGAAATGAATGGCAGTGTGGCGAGTGTTGCCACCCAGTCATATACTCTTTGTAAATGTTACTGTTTTGAGCAGTCAGTTTCTTAATAACTATTGAACCAAATGCTCTCACGTTTTCAGTAGTTAGAAACCATGACATTCTCTTCCGATTTATGAAGCCAAATTTAAACAATGACGTCAGTAAAGATTAGACTGTGAACGGGTGATGAATGAAAATGGATTCCTCCAGAATCAGAGAGCCGAGTTTCGGTAGACCCGAACGCGCGAAGAATGGGGACGAGTTTGTCTCAAACTCGCCCCATTTCTCCGCGCGTTCGGGTCTACGGAAACTCGGCGCGAAAAGGACGGCCTGTTCAGTCTAGACTTAGCCTCCTTTGCAGACGCTATTAATGTCGCGGTTTTTAGGGAGAGGAAAAAACCGATCGCCTTACAAAGGAAAAGAACAAGACACTATGTTACATCAATGACATTGTATTCTATTTTAATAAGAAAGAACAGGTTCATTACGACGCTACAACGTATTTTGTACAGAATAAATTAAATATTTCAATCACCATCTACGTCATCTAAACACGTGTGTTAATCGACCAATAAGAACCACTCTCTCAAAATCAAATATCTCGTGATTAAGATGCCTGTGGTAACGGGCACGTTGACGTCATCAGTTATTTAGATTAGGAAAAATAACATTCCAACTCATTTAAAAAATCATAAGCTATACTACAGTGCTGTTAGAAAAATATATCTATGGGGGTGGTGGAACGACAAAAACATCGGGGGACGTTGCTAAGTAACTACACTCTCATACCCAGTCCCTAGCTTTTCTCTGACCAGGAGTGGGGCCTGGTCACAAGAATCGAACTCTACTATTGGCAAAGACTATATTCTGTGCCATTAAATACTTTGAAGGCATTGCTGTCTCCTGGTGGACTGTGTTATTATAAAACGTAGAATTTTCAAAACAAAATATCTCATAGGTATTGCGTGACTGGAGAAATGTAACGCCACGTCGGATGCGTGACACAAGAAGTGGCGAGCGTGACAAGAAGGTGCATAAATGTGCGCTACAGCTTTGGTTGTCAAGGAAGTCACGTGACGTTATCCATTGTGAGGTTGCCACGTAATCGCCTATAAGTCTGTTAAAATAACAACGCCACGGCACAGATGGAATTTCATTGGTCGTCAAGGGTGTCACGTGGTTCAACGTCACGTGCCGTGTTCAGTGCAGTCCAACTAAATAACTAACAATCAATTACATCAGGTTACATGCACGACTGCCTTGCGGCTGTTTTTGGTCCAGTTTGAGCTCTCCACCATTTGCAGTGATGCCTTTTTGCGCCTTTAGAACCTGAAAGACGAATGGAATGAAAAATAAATACGAATGAATGGAAGAAGGAATAAAGGATGGGTAATAATGGGTAGGGAAAGATGAATGGATGAATTGATCTAGACAGGAATGGAAAGAGAGGATGGATGGATGGATGGACATAGCGGGATAGAGAGAGAGAGAGGAAGGGAGAAGTTTGTTGTTTTACCCATATTCTAACTTTTATAGTACATTTTTTATCCCTTTAGTTTATAAATATGCAATCTATCTTTCTAGTTAAGAGGAATCAATGAATGAATGAACGAGGGGAGGATGGAAAGCTGAGTGGAGAGATAAATGGAAGAAGAAAGATAGGAATGGGCAGAGAAGAAGGCAGGGACAGTAGTCTCCTTCGCAGCAATTTCCTTTGTCGTCAGGCAACTTCATCACGCAATGCCGTCACGCAACGCCGTGACACAATGTAGTCATACAATGCCGTCACGCAATGTAGTCACACCATGCAGTCACGCATTGCCTGACGGCAAAGGAAACGGCTGCGAAGGAGAGACTTGGATAGAAGGACGGGTTTCACGTTACCGTTGTCAGCAAAAGGATGCGACCTTTCAGGCGTCCACTTTGGTAGTTCGCTGCAGCCATCACGGCACGATGGAACCCATCAAACTGCTGCTCTGCTGGAGGCTTTTTGCTCCATTCCTCACACAAATCCTGAAAACCAGAACAAACAAAAAAACAACCCGTGAATCATCAATCCCATGCAGATACAAATAAACACTGCACCCCATTGCAGGGGACGTTTATAAAATATATTGGCTCTACAACACTATGCAATACCTGAATTCTCTTTTCTTTCTTTAACAGTCTTTCGTTTTTCCTTTTCAAAAGCACAAGCTCTGCCTTGAGTTGAGCGGTATCGGTATCACCTATCACCGTCCCGCTGCGTTTACCCATACCTGGTCCTTTTATATGCTCCATTTGACGCAATTCCTGGGAATCGAAAAGTGTGTCACACATGAGGTCTAGTTTATTAGTTATCATCGTCATCGTCATCAACACAATCATCAATGCTGTACTGGAGGTCTGGTTTATATGTCATCGTCGTCATCATCATCATCACAATCATCATCATCATCATCACAATCATCATCAACAACAAAATCATCAATGCTATACTGGAGGTCTTGCTTACTTAACGTTATCATCATCGCCTCCATCATTATCTTCATTATCATCACCGCCATTACAATTCAACATATCACAGCCCTTCAGCTTGTCACACAATCGTAATTAAATCACATGACTCACACGCAATCCAACAGAATGTCACGCAATCCAGCACGTCACACAATCATCCAACGTCACGCAATTCCTCTTACCTTTGTAGTCATTTTCGCAAGTTTTGGGTCAGCAAGAGTGTCCTCTTGTCGTCCATACATCAAGAACGTAATGCAACCTGAATCAAACCAGTCCAGAGTTTCTTGCGTGACTTTTGGGATGGAGAATATCTTTGTGTGGTTGAATTCTGGAGACAGAGTATTGACTTTGGTCTCAGTCATGGTGAACGTCTCATCGTTCTGAGTCTTGTACTTGACGTAGATTCCTTTGCTAAAGCGTGATTTGTGGATTTCGCCAGTGCGAAGCGTCACCTGAGGTAAACGACAAGTGTTGCGTTACGCATGTTTCTATATGCGCCTTTTCGTAGTTTCCCAGAATGCTTCATGATTCTGCGCGCGCAAGCGAGGTCAGGGTTGATCGTGTATTGAGGAAAATATGACCTACTGTAACTAATCAAGAACTGGAAAAAACTATTTTCTTTGCTTGAGAATTTGCATCTATCTTTGTAATTCTTCTTACGCACTTTTAATTTAAAAGTCTAAGTTTTCTACTGAATTTCTTCATTCTCTCTTAATATTTTTGATCTATTTTGCTTCCTGACCTCGCTTGCGCGCGCAGAATCCTGAAGCATTCTGGGAAACTACGAAAAGGTTCATTTTGAGGTACTTTGCGTGACTGTGAATCCCATCAAGCAGCGCGCACTGTGGCCATCTTTGATGAACCAGAATACAGACGCAGAAATTTAAATAGATTTGTGAAAAGAATTCCCCGACTTTTACAGTACCGACTTGAGATTTCCCTGACCACATCCGAAATTCTCTGACAATTCGGACCTGAGTTTCAAAACATTTTAGAATCCCCTGGCCGTGGGATCCTTGCAGCTAACTTCGAAGGCCCCGAGTACGCAGCTCAGTTTTAAGTGCAATTCGATATTGTTAATTTGTAATTAATAATTCCCTCCTGTGCGCTGTAAGCAACGATTCCTCACCTTGTAGTGATACGGTTTGTCCAGAAGTTCCGTTGGATTTTCGACAAAGTTATCCTCGTCTAGCGCTTTTCCTGTCTGCGTGCACGGTGTCACGTTAACCACGAGAGATGCTTCTTCAGATCCCTAAAGAACAACCGCCATTAACATCCTATTTACATCAGTCCCTTCCTCGCTCGATAAACAAGCTTGACGAGCTGCAACCGTGTTCAGTCACAATCGTAGCAGAAATAAAACCCACAGGGGAGGGGGGCAGGGGAAGTCTGAACACGCTTGCAAGCTGTGAGGGTGAGAGGGTAACGGTGCCACGAGTTTCAGATAAACTCAGTGCGACGTCATCACAAACCAAGATGGCGGCTCCCTGGATTCAGATGCCCAACTTTTAATAATGCGGATTAAAATTCAAAAATACACTAGAGGCAATGTTTATCGAGATGGATCTGTTTATCTACTCAATCTGCGACAAGGGTGGACAGCTCTGGCCATAAAGAACGCTGGCTCAGGAATCGAGATTGGCGCCTACTATGCATGCGCGCATGCTCAGTGAATCTTTGCATGACATTGAATAACCTTGTACTCGGTGGCTCTGGAATCTAGTTTGGCGCCTACTATGCATGCGCGCATGCTCAGTGAAGCTTTGCATGACATTGAATAACCTTGTAATCGGTGACAGTCAGCTTGTCGTCAAAGTCCAGAGCAAACGCCAAGCTCTGCAAGAACAAGTTTGCAGTTCCGATCAACACGTCTTCGACATCCTCCCAAAATGGATCCTCTTCTTTTGGTATCTTAGAAATGTCTTCGTTATCGATGAATTTCTGGTACATTTCCTGGAAGAACAACGAATACGCAAATCAGTATTCCTAAATAATATACGTTGAAACTTCGTGAAGTGGTCGGTAATTTCTCGCGGGGAAGTCGGCTTGCAATCGATAAGTCATCGGAATGGTATTCGGATCGTCCGCAAGTAGTCGACAAGATCACCTTGGGTCGGGATGAAATCGATCACGTGAGATTGTCGGGATCAAATCGATAAGTCGTCGTAATAGTCGATAAATTCATGCTTGATTGTTTGTTCGTTTAGGAGGAAATCGATTAGTTATCGGTAGGTTCTCGTTGGGTTGTCGGTATGAAGTCGGCACGTTGTCGGCCTATTCGTGGACCTTTCTATTCGTACGTACCTGTATTAAATATCTTCTGTTCATAAACTTGCCACGATCCCACAGCCAGACGTTACCGTTCATCATGCTCTTCATCTTGACTGCAACTCTACAAACAAACGATGTTTAGACGTTAGTAACGTTACGAACCCTATTAGTGGTACTGCAACTTTTAACAAAAATATATATATATAATCGATACAAAAGGCCTTTATGGTTAGATCGAGTTTATGGTATTAAAAGCAGTATCTCTGACGTTTAAGGTTCTTACTAATAGGGTGATGAAATGATTATGATATGATGATAATAACATTAACAATGATGGTAATGATGATGATGAATGTCAATGGTGCTGGATGGTAATGATGATGATGATGTCAATGGTGCTTGATGGTAATGATGATGATGATGTCAATGGTGCTTGATGGTAATGATGATGATGATGTCAATGGTGCTTGATGGTAATGATGATGATGAATGTCAATGGTGCTTGATGGTAATGATGATGATGATGTCAATGGTGCTTGATGGTAATGATGATGATGATGTCAATGGTGCTTGATGGTAATGATGATGATGATGTCAATGGTGCTTGATGGTAATGATGATGATGATGTCAATGGTGCTTGATGGTAATGATGATGATGATGTCAATGGTGCTTGATGGTAATGATGATGATGAATGTCAATGGTGCTTGATGGTAATGATGATGATGATGTCAATGGTGCTTGATGGTAATGATGATGATGATGTCAATGGTGCTTGATGGTAATGATGATGATGATGTCAATGGTGCTTGATGGTAATGATGATGATGATGTCAATGGTGCTTGATGGTAATGATGATGATCATGTCAATGGTGCTTGATGGTAATGATGATGATGATGTCAATGGTGCTTGATGGTAATGATGATGATGATGTCAATGGTGCTTGATGGTAATGATGATGATGATTGTCAATGGTGCTTGATGGTAAAGATGATGATCATGTCAATGGTGCTTGATGGTAATGATGATGATGACGTCAATGGTGCTTGATGGTAATGATGATGATGATGTCAATGGTGCTTGATGGTAATGATGATGATGATGTCAATGGTGCTTGATGGTAATGATGATGACGAATGTCAATGGTGCTTGATGGTAAAGATGATGATCATGTCAATGGTGCTTGATGGTAATGATGATGATGATGATGTCAATGGTGCTTGATGGTAATGATGATGATGATGTCAATGGTGCTTGATGGTAAAGATGATGATCATGTCAATGGTGCTTGATGGTAATGATGATGATGATGTGTCAATGGTGCTTGATGGTAATGATGATGATGATGTCAATGGTGCTTGATGGTAATGATGATGATGATGTCAATGGTGCTTGATGGTAATGATGATGATGATGTCAATGGTGCTTGATGGTAATGATGATGATGATGTCAATGGTGCTTGATGGTAATGATGATGATGTCAATGGTGCTTGATGGTAATGATGATGATGATGTCAATGGTGCTTGATGGTAATGATGATGATGATGTCAATGGTGCTTGATGGTAATGATGGTGATGATGTCAATGGTGCTTGATGGTAATGATGATGATGATGTCAATGGTGCTTGATGGTAATGATGATGATGATGATGATGAATGTCAATGGTGCTGGATGGTAATGATGATGATGAATGTCAATGGTGCTTGATGCTAATGATGATGATGATGTCAATGGTGCTTGATGGTAATGATGATGATGAATGTCAATGGTGCTGGATGGTGATGATGATGATGATGTCAATGGTGCTGGATGGTAATGGTGCTTGATGGTAATGATGATGATGAATGTCAATGGTGCTTGATGGTAATGATGATGATGATGTCAATGATGCTTGATGGTAATGATGATGATGATGTCAATGGTGCTTGATGGTAATGATGATGATGAATGTCAATGGTGTTTGATGGTAATGATGATTATGAATGTCAATGGTGCTTGATGGTAATGATGATGATGAATGTCAATGGTGCTTGATGGTAATGATGATGATGATATCAATGGTGCTTGATGGTAATGATGATGATGATGTCAATGGTGATTGATGGTAATGATGATGATGATCAAAATGTTCATGAATTTATTCAAGTCAATAATTATATCAACCGCTTTTTAGAACTAAGTTTATATAAGTATTAATTAACACGTTAAAATAAAGAATAGTTTTAGATAACGATCACGTGTATGTGCCATTAATTAGACAGGTGACCTCTATTTAGCAAGAGAAGACCTACTGAAGAGTTACGAAAGTGTTTTCATGGGATTCACTGCAGACAATTCAGTACAAGAACAACAAGGACCAGAGATTGTAGATATATGTGAATAAAAACAAGTGAGTTAGCTCAGATGTTCAGTAGAAGTCTGCTAAGGAGAAACTCAGTATTTAGGTTAGTTCAGATTAAAGGTGTTTAAACGGTTAAGGTTTGTGGATTAAAGAGTTTTATGGTCAATAAAAACGCAAATCATTTATTGTTGATTTGAACTTTTAACAAGAGCACGAACTACTTAACGCATTATCACACTTGTCATTTAATAACGCTTTCATCACGCCTCATCACACATCAAGCACGCATGACACATTGACAACACACGTACATAAACAACATCACAGTTAATAAGGATTTCATCACGCTTTCATCACGCCTCATCACACATCAAGCACGCATGACACATTGACAACACACGTACATAAACAACATCACAGTTAATAAGGATTTCATCACGCTTCCATCGTGCTTCCATCACGCTACCCCATGTTTAACAACGCTTCAATAGTTTTTTTCCCAAACACTAACAATTACAATACTGTACTTACTTGGTTCCTGAAGTACCAGAACCTTGCGCAGCTGCAGAAATGAGGATGACTTCAAATGCCCTAAACAATGGAAATTACTGTCAGTAATGTGATAGCGAAGCAACAGAATACAGTGCAATCCCGCCATACAGCCATCCCGCCTTACAGCCACCCAGCCTTATGGCCACCCCGCCTTATGGCCACCCCGCCTTATGGCCACCCCGCCTTATGGCCACCCCACCTTACAGCCACCCCACCTTATGGCCACCCCGCCTTATGGCCACCCCGCCTTATGGCCACCCCACCTTACAGCCACCCCACCTTATGGCCACCCCGCCTTACAGCCACCCCGCCTTATGGCCACCCCGCCTTACAGCCACCCCACCTTATGGCCACCCCGCCTTATGGCCACACCGCCTTATGGCCACCCTGCCTTACGGCCATCCCATTACTACAGCCAGATTCTTTTGATGCTATTACAGCCATCCCGTTAATACGGCCAGATTTCTTGGGTCGGTTGGTAGTGGTCGTATTAACGGGGTTCCACTGTATCAATACCTTCAATAATCTCTACTTACTTGCCCTTGTCTAATTCCTCACTAACAGCATTGACTTCAATCTCTACTTACTTGCCCTTGTCTAATTCCTCACTAACGGCATTGACTTCACTGACCAAAGGCAAAAGTTCCAACACTTGTTCCTGAGCAAGTTGCTGTTCTGTGGTTAAAGCAAGGGATGATGAGAATTGTGGGGGTGGGGGGTGGGGGTGAGAGAAACCCCATATAAAAACTGGTGGGGAATTTTAAAGATTACCTCCTAAAGGTACGAGGATCCTGACCTCGTGGGCGTGGTAACAAAGAATTAGTAACCCCAAAAAGGTACCAATTCTAAGAAGAAGGCCCAGTGGAAGATTAGCTATGCTAAACTGGTGCATTTTATAAATGTTTTTTATATTTACCTTCTTAAAATAAAGTTCATTCATTCATTCATTCATTCATTCATTCAAGATTAGCTTCCTGACATGTAGGTACCTCAAATGGTACCAGGATAACTGTAACGGTGGTTCTCTGGTAGCAAAGTATGATTTCAACCCCTAAGAGGTACGACGAACATTCCCATTACATTAGGGCCACACCATTACAAATATGAAAAACAGAGGGAGGGAAATCCTGCATAAACGTTAGGAAAAAAATTCCTTTTGCAAAAGATCCCTGAAACATATTCTGCGAGGGATGGAAAACCCCTAGACTGATTCCATAAGTCGCTGTTTTCACTCTTTTACCCTGGAGGTCACTCACCTCCAGGGTTGGTGAGCGAAAGTCAGAATCGACAAAGAGCGAACAGACCAACTTATGGAATCAGTCTAGAAAACCCCATGCACTTCCAAAAAGTCCCACCCCCTTCATATTTCTAATGGTGTGTTCCTTATGTGAGAGAACCCCACCTAAAGCAACCCATATTTACCTTTGCTCTGCCCAGCACCAAATCCTGTGGCAAAACCTTTAGCCTCAGCGATTTCTTTCTGTGCAAAATCCCAGTCTACTTTGTCAGGAGAACCTTCACTTTTGTCAGCATTTTTTGGATTCTTCAAGTAGTACATGTGATTAGAACCTAACAATAAAACATACAATCAAGACATCAGTCAGATTATGATGTTAATGATGATAATAATAATGATGATGATGACGCCGCCGCCACCGATGATGATGATAATAATAATGAATGTTCTTATATACCGGTAGCACATTTTCACATTGTCTCAATGCGCTTTACAAGGAGGACTTTTTCGGGCTGCATATGAAACTGAGGTGTCCACGGCAGCTGAGCAGTTTACAATCATGAGGAGTTAGTGTGCTATGCCTCCAATTTGAAGTAGGCTGTTGAACCGGGTAACAATCCCCTACTCTTACGAAGAGTTTAATGTCCACCATGTACAGGTTAGATTAGGGTCGGGAGACAGGACCAACGGTTTAACGTCCTTATCTGAGATGATGTTGATGTTGATGACAATGAAAATGATGATGATAATGAACATGATAATCATGATTATGATGATAATCATGATATTTTTGTCTATATATACACGTGTTTTCAGAAACGTTATCCATTCACAAAATACAAAATAGTAAATAGTAAAAATAGGCAGTCTAGGACTGCATGTAGCTACTGCTGTGAAGCCAGTAATAAAACGAATAGACAATGAGGAAATGATCTAGAGAAAAAATATATTAAAATCGATAAAGGAGAGAAATGAAGGAAAGAAATTATGGAGAAAATAAATGTAATGTGAAAAGAAAATGTTGTGATGTTGGTGTAACAAAAATAAAAAATAAAAAATAAAACGTTTGAATCAAAGAGTGAGATTTCAAGTGTTCACACGTTTTATACACAAGTAATTCAGTAAACGATATATGAACGGAAATCGACAACAAACAACAGTCTGGCACAGCTCCCTTGGTCTACACGAAGAGAATAACTACGAAAATAACTGTTATTTAAAATTTAATCAACAAGAACATTTGGTAATCTTAACAATCATTTATCTGAGAGAACATATATAATAGAACTTAATTGTAATATGTATGATATAAATGTATGTTTTAATACAGTGCTAAACAAGTACGTAATATTCTAGAAGACCCATCGTGGCCGTACCCTCCGAAGAGGAAACTCTGCTAGCAGGGTATCGTGGCCGTTGACTGAACAAACATCTTGGTTCGGCGATCGTTTGCCTGGTGGAAATTTATACATAAAGACTGTCAAAAAAACTGAACAATTATTTACGAGAACTCCACTAGACACATTGCTTGAAAGCTGTGCTTGATTACTGATGCAGAAAAAGCACAAAATCATCGTAAATAGAAACATCACATATCGAGCACATGGAAAAACGTAGCTTGTACGTTGCAATCGATAAGAAGTCGATTACTGACAAGAGTTGACAAAATTGACAAAATGTAGTCGAACAAAACGGCGGTTGAGACGAGAATAGAACAAAAATACATCTGGTATCATCGGGAAAAGGTTTTCTAGTCTTCACTCGTCTTCGCTCTCGTTCGAGTATTAAAAATTCGACTCAATCGGATTTTCCGAATGAATCCGAGTCAACCTGAAGATTAGGGTTACTTACATATTTACTTACGGACTTACACACTCGATGGCATAGTAGCTACGCCTTCCCAGAAGGCAGTAGCTACAAAAAGGAATTAATTAGAGAAACAAAAGAAATTCAATCACGCGGAACTGTGGCTCATTGTTTCTCTAATTAATTCCTTTTTACTATTTACTAATTTGTGTTTTGTAAAAGGACAACGCTTTTGAAAACAGGTGTATATATTGTTTTACCAATTGTTGTTATTATAAGAAATTATAACTTTTTGTACTATTTTATATTATATTACTCCTAGCGCATTTGATTATTGTATATGGATATTTGTGCTTTATAAATTAAATTTAATATTATTATTATTGATAACGATGATGATGATAATGATGTTGATGACAATGATAATGATGATGATAATGATGTTGATGACAATGATGATGATGATGATGATGTGATGACAATGATAACGATGATGATGATAATGATGTTGATGACAATGATAACGATGATGATGATAATGATGTTGATGACAATGATAACGATGATGATGATAATAATGATTGAAACCCTGACTTACCAAACAGTATCCTATCCATGTGCTTAAGTGGCGTTTCACCTGTCAAAGGCATGCCATTCACTTTAGTTTTGGAGCCAGAGATGGCTGGTTTGATAGTAATCTCATTTTCCTTGACGGTAATCACGGCATGTTGCTTCAGGATACTAAACAACAACAACAACAACAACAACAAATCATGGCTTTGCTCTTTCATCACTTAATGTGTCAACTGAACCGGCCAGCCCAGCTTCAGCTCCTAAAGCCTGTTTCTCACTAGTAGTGCAAGTATATAAGCGCAAGAATTTGTGTCATGTGAAAATGGGCCTGACGCAAGCACACATTTGTCTGTAAGCTCAAGAAAGGCACTTATGCTTGCGTCTGGCCCGTTTTCACAGTGACATAAGGCTTCTTGTGCTTGCGCTTATGCTTGTGTCAGGCCCGTTTTCACAGTGATATAAGGCCTCTTGTGCTTGTGCTTATGCTTGCATCAGGCCCGTTTTCACAGTGATATAAGACCTCTTGTGCTTGTGCTTGTGCTTGCATCAGGCCAGTTTTTATGCAAGGCCTCTAGTGAAAACCAAGATTATGCAATGATATTCCTAGTATTCCTAGTTTGTCAGCCAAACACTGTAATCAGCCTTTTGCAACTATCGGTCACATGCTGAAATAACAGCTGAATGTTGAATGAACTATAACTGAGCTAAAGATCTCATGGCAACGGCTCTGCTGGACGGCAAAATGCTGTTTTCGAAAGATTGACAATGAATTTCAGGTTGAAAACTAGCAATTCAAACAGGTGATGGCATTACTGATGTAATGTAAGCATCTCCAAATAAACGAATTCAGATTATTATTTTTTTGCCATCCATTACAACCACGTGATTGCAATTAATCCAGAAGGGGGACTATTACTGCCTCTTGTAAACAGTCTCCCTGCATAAGCAACCACAAACTTGATAACGAGGGTGGTCACTTACGAGAGGTTCCAATTAACACTAAGGGAAAGAAATGGTGTTCATGTTGTGTTAGTATGGTTACCTCAGTCCACTCAACAAAATGGATGGTGATGGGTCTGCCTTCTTGTTGCCAATGGTGACTTCATCTAAAACGGTTTTAAAAGATTAAAAGTTAATGAGGCTAGAAAGTATTGCCCATTGGGACAACACCCTCTATTTTAGGGCCCTGTTTATTAGGACAAAGGGCAAAATACACACTGTCTTCTTTTACACAATTTTAACGCATTTTTATGTTGACTGATGACCTGCTAAAGATCGGCAAGCGTCTCGGATCTCGGTTGGCTAAATACCGGTTAAACCATATTTAACGACGACAATCGTGCATTACCATACCCTGTTTAGGACAGACTCACATAAAATTATATACCCTGTTCAGGACAGAGAGGCCAAAAACCATACCCTGTCCAGCGGCACGTCCCCGTATAGCCAATATATGGGAACACCCCCCCCCCCCCCCCCCCGGGCCAACGTTTTAGCTTCTTTTACTCTGTCAACAACATTGTCAATATATATAAGAGGATTAGACGTTATTTTACTTCAATTGAAATGAGATCCAGTAAACATTTGCTCTGTTTTTGTAACGTTAAGGCTTAATTTGTTTGCTAGAAGCCATTCCTTTAGATTTGAAAGATCGATATTAACAGATTGAATCAAATGCCTGAACGTTGCAGCAGTTGTGGATATGTTAGTATCATCTGCGTACATACGTGCAGTTGAAAAGGTTAGAGAACCAGGTAGATCATTGATATATATCAAAAAGAGGAGTGGTCCTAGGATACTGCCCTGAGGAATGCCACATCTGATTTTCATGACAGTTGACAGTTGGCCATTAACAATAAAGCATTGTTGTTCTCTATTACAGAGATAGGATTTAAACCATTTCAAAGTTATACCACATATTCCGTAATGACTTAATTTACTAATTAGAATTTCGTGGTCAACTGTATCGAATGCTTTCGATAGATTGACAAACACAACAGAGTTCACTTTTCCTTGGTCCATATTTAAATACCATTCAGTAGTAGCGTCCAAAAGAGCATATAGTGTAGAGTGAAACGGATGAAAGCCTGATTGGTATTTGGAGAGCAATTTTTTGTCATCAAAATATTGATAAAGCTGCATGGTTAAATACTTTTACTCTAATCATTTTTACTCTTTTAAACTCAGCTTTCCTGAAAAGCAATTACTTGTAATTGATGAAATACTGAGTCAAATAAAGTTCATTCTGTTTGTTATTTGTTTGTCTGTCTGTTATTTGCTTGTCTGTCTGTTTGTCTGTCTGTTTGTTATTTGTTTGTCTGCCTGTTTGTCTGTCTGTTTGTTATTTGTTTGTCTTGTCTGTCTGTTTGTCTGTCTGTCTGTTTGTTATTTGTTTGTCTGTCTGTTTGTCTGTCTGTTTGTTATTTGTTTGTCTGTCTGTCTGTTTGTTATTTGTTTGTCTGCCTGTTTGTCTGTCTGTTTGTTATTTGTTTGTCTGTCTGTTTGTTATTTGTTTGTCTGCCTGTTTGTCTGTCTGTTTGTTATTTGTTTGTCTGTCTGTTTGTCTGTCTGTTTGTCTGTCTGTTTGTCTGTCTGTTAGTTATTTGTTTGTCTGTCTGTTTGTTATTTGTTTGTCTGTCTGTTTGTCTGTCTGTTTGTTATTTGTTTGTCTGTCTGTTTGTCTGCCTGTTTGTCTGTCTGTTTGTTATTTGTTTGGTCTGTCTGTTTGTCTGTCTGTCTGTTTGTTATTTGTTTGTCTGCCTGTTTGTCTGTCTGTTTGTTATTTGTTTGTCTGTCTGTTTGTCTGTCTGTTTGTCTGTCTGTTAGTTATTTGTTTGTCTATCTGTTTGTTATTTGTTTGTCTGTCTGTTTGTCTGTCTGTTTGTCTGCCTGTCTGTTTGTCTGTCTGTTTGTTATTTGTTTGTCTGTCTGTTTGTCTGTCTGTTTGTCTGTCTGCCTGTCTGTTTGTCTGTCTGTTTGTTATTTGTTTGTCTGTCTGTTTGTCTGCCTGTTTGTCTGTCTGTTTGTTATTTGTTTGTCTGTCTGTTTGTCTGTCTGTTTGTCTGTCTGTTTGTCTGTCTGTTAGTTATTTGTTTGTCTGTTTGTTATTTGTTTGTCTGTCTGTTTGTCTGTCTGTCTGTTTGTCTGTCTGTTTTGTCTGTTTGTTTGTCTGTCTGTTGTTTGTCTGTTGTTTGTCTGTCTGTTTGTTATTTGTTTGGTCTGTCTGTTTGTCTGTCTGTCTGTTTGTTATTTGTTTGTCTGCCTGTTTGTCTGTCTGTTTGTTATTTGTTTGTCTGTCTGTTTGTTATTTGTTTGTCTGTCTGTTTGTCTGTCTGTTTGTCTGCCTGTCTGTTTGTCTGTCTGTTTGTTATTTGTTTGTCTGTCTGTTTGTCTGTCTGTTTGTCTGTTTGTTATTTGTTTGTCTGCCTGTTTGTCTGTCTGTTTGTTATTTGTTTGTCTGTCTGTTTGTCTGTCTGTTTGTCTGTCTGTTTGTCTGTTTGTTTGTCTGCCTGTTTGTCTGTCTGTTTGTCTGCCTGTCTGTCTGTTTGTCTGTCTGTCTGTCTGTCTGTTTGTCTGTTTGTTTGTCTGCCTGTTTGTCTGTTTGTTATTTGTTTGTCTGCCTGTTTGTCTGTCTGTTTGTTATTTGTTTGTCTGTCTGTTTGTCTGTCTGTTTGTCTGTCTGTTTGTCTGTTTGTTTGTCTGCCTGTTTGTCTGTCTGTTTGTTTGTCTGTCTGTTTGTCTGTCTGTTTGTCTGTTTGTTTGTCTGCCTGTTTGTCTGTCTGTTTGTTTGTCTGTCTGTTTGTCTGTCTGTCTGTTTGTCTATCTGTTTGTCTGTTTGTCTGCCTGTCTGTCTGTTTGTCTGTCTGTTTGTTATTTGTTTGTCTGCCTGTTTGTCTGTCTGTTTGTCTGTCTGTTTGTCTGTCTGTTTGTCTGTTTGTTTGTCTGCCTGTCTGTCTGTTTGTCTGTCTGTTTGTTTGTCTGTTTGCCTGTCTGTCTGTTATTTGTTTGTCTGTCTGTTATTTGTTTGTCTGTCTGTCTCTTTTTTTCGATTTGTTGGATGACATTACTAGTACTCTACCTTAGATATAACTGTAATATAAGGAATGATCAAGAAGTGTTACCTTTATCCAAGAAGTGGACCACCACACCAGAAAGTAACGAGTCCTCGTTAAGGTTAACGATGTGTGGTATGGAATTAAGCTGTTGATTTCTTTCATTGGCTTCATTGTCTGCACTTTTGTCATGAGTTCTTTGTACTTCAAGCTGGTGACAAAGTTATTTTAAATAAACGTCAACTTCCAGATTGGCAGAGATGTCGTTGAAAGTCGATGGATGTTTTAACATCAGGGGCCGGTTGTTCAAAAGGCGATTAGTGCTAACCCTGGATTAGCATCAATAGTTTTCTTAGATTTAATCCTGGATTAGCATCAATAGTTTTCTTAAGATTTAATCCTGGATTAGCATCAATAGTTTTCTTAAGATTTAACCCTGGATTAGCATCAATAGTTTTCTTAAGATTTAATCCTGGATTAGCGCTAATCGCTTTTCGAACAACTGGGCCCAGACGACTAAATACAGATCATTGATGAGACTGGCATAATAATAATAATAATAATTTATTTATTTATATTGCGCACTTTTCATAAAATGATCAAGTGCGCATTACAATAACTATAACTAATTACAAAAATAAAATAAATTGGCATTGTGTCGCACTGCCACCTTATGCACCAGGACGACGACATCGAGGACAACGAAGCTCGAATAAAGTATTTTGTTGTTTATTCAATTATGAAAACAATAAACAACAAATAATAATAATAAAGCACTTTATTTGAACTTCATTGTCCTCAACGTCGTCATCCTGGTGCTTACCACCCTTTCACCCAACACGCTATCCCGTTTATACCGGGATTTCGATTTGCCTCCTGAGACGAATTATCCCGGTTTTCCGGGAATCCTACCGTTTTTTCGTTTGGACCCTGGAAACTAGCTTACAATAGACCCTAGAGGGGGGATTTGATAATGAATCAATTGCTCAATGAATAACTATCCAAATCATGTGATGTTCGCCATCTTGTTTCTTTGAATGAAGTGAAAATTTTCAGAGTTGAAGACGTTGCTTTCAAACGCGCCATTGCTCCATGTTGAATTATATCTTTAACAAAATGAGTTCAAAAAATTCTGATTGATATGATTTGTCATCGATGAAGAGATTGAAGAATTGATTATTTCAAGAACAGCGATGAAGAAAACGAGGATTTTGAAGGCTTTGTTGACCATCTACGGCAGAAAACATCGAGTTCGTCAAAGATAAAGATGGACATTTGACACGGTGCTTTCATGTCTTTATTTAACTCACAAGACTATAACTATATAAAATATATTGCAGCATTTATGGAAAACCTGACTTTTATTTAACTTACAAGATTATAACTATTGTATATTTCTTCTCCTTTCATTCTAATGTAGGGTTTAAATTTATGAAAATGACTCTATCTGTCGTGCTTAAATTGTGAATTGGACTTTTTTGAAAGTGACTATTTTTCTTTAAAATCTGCTGGTTTCTATTGTTCTGGGGGTAAAAGCGAGGCGCGTAAATAGATTGGTGAAAGGGTTAAGGTCTTATTAAAGGAGGCAGTATGACACACTACCAGCTCATCAATGAACAAATAAATACAGGTCATGGCACAGGCAGCCCAACCATTGTTTCTGAGGCTATTTATAATTATTAAAAATATATATTTGCATGCACACGTCTTTTTTTATGGGTTTCCTGTGGTAGAGCGCCCGCGCGCGATACGTATTATATTGGGTTCCCTGTGCATTGAAATGTATAATGTTGGGATCCCTGTGTACGTCATTTCTATGCACAGGGAACCCAATATAATACGTATCGCGCACGCTCTACCACAGGAAACCCATCAAAAAATACACACTCATGCAAATATATTTTTTAATTAATTATTAGCCTCAGAAACAATGGTTGGGCTGCCTGTGGTCATGGTTGTTGCATGGACTTGCAATTTCGCTCATGCTGACGATTGACAAAGAGTGGTCAAATTGTGGCAAATACTAATTATTTATATCTTATAAGGTAATTTACGCTTGGTGATAGTTCATAAAGTAGTTCGTAAGGTTTCGTCAAGTGTGAAAAGACTTGGAAAAAATACCGAGCCCAGAGGGGAATTACAGTATATCTGTTTTCCAAATGCTCACCTTCTCATCCCAGCTCGTCATGCTGTCCATATTGGCTTCAAGCTGTGCACGGATTTCTTCTTGCATATCCCTGCGCATCTTGTCCAACTCTGTAGAATTTGAATCAATAAATATGGTAAATAAACTAAGTCGCAGTATCAACAAAGGATGAATGAATGAATGGGAAAAATAGATGCAGAAATGGAAATCTGCTGGAGAAGGACAGATTACAAAGTTGGGGGACATAGAAGGGAGGGTGTGTGTGTGTATGTGGGGGGGAGGGGCTCATATAAAGAGTGGCAGGATGGTCGAAAATTTTGACCAGAGTCAGGCACCAGAATCTCGACCTTGTGGGCGTGTCAACCAGTAATTTTTAGCCCTAAAATGTAACAATTTGAAATGAAAATTTGCTTCCTGACAAGCCTTGTGTACTTAGTGTATTTAGTGTCGTACATTTAGGCCCCGTCCAAACGCATCGTTTTTATATTGTTCTTTATCCTCGAGGGAATCGAAAACAATCAGTTCATTACCAGAAACAATAGGAAAATGCAGGTTAGCGTTTTACTGTGGACGGGAATTTAGTTACAAGCAAATATCCTAAAAGGCACCAAGCGTTTAGGTTCTATAGTCTCTATACATGTAGGTTCTGATCTCAACCCCTAAATTAAAAGGTACATGTACGACAAGCATCCTAGCCTTAGAAAACTGCCGTCCTTTTGCTCAGGGAGTGAGCGAAAGGACAGTTATTTACTCAGCTAGCTACAAGCATCCCCAACACTTTTATATGGAAGCCCCACCGACCCCACCCTGGCCAGCAGATGGTAAGGTCATTCATTCTCTTTACTTTACCTTCAGGTGTCATGTTTCCACCTCCTGTTTCTGGCATCATGCCTCCTTCTAATGCTTTCTTTAGTTTGTCATTCTCTTGTTTGAGTTCTCTGATCAGTTTGTCCATAGGATTTTCATTGACTACAGCTTTGTTCTTAATCTTCTTGGCACGATCAGCATACCTGAATGATCAAGATCAATCAAATAATAGTCAATAGTTCTTACTTTGTAGGTGTGTCCTAACTAGAATGGTGTGAATGCTCTCACGTGCACCTTACCACAATCTAGTACAGCAGTGAGGGGTAGGTTGTATATTGGTCAAAGTCAAGTAAAAGTACAGCATTGCCATCTAAGTACCTTACATATGGGTCAGGTCTCCGTGTAGCTGCACAAAAGTCCTAGCTATTGTTCTATTGTCATTCTATGTATTGTTTTTACATAAAAAACAATAGCCAGGACATTTGTGCAGCTACATGAAGACCTTGCCTACATATGTGCAGTCAACTATCTCTAAGGCGAACACAGTTGGGACCAATGTTTTCTGTACGGCTTAGTGAGGTGTATGTCTTAGAGATAGTGAGTTTATGGTAAAACAGTACAGCAGGGACCAGACAAAGGTATCTGTCTTAGAGAAGTGTCCAGCATATAGAGAGTGAATTTATAGTAAACAGTGCAAATATTATAGGGTCCAGACAAAGGTGTCCATCTTAGATGGATGTACAACTCAGCAGGGTGTCGAATTTAGATGGGTGTCTGCCTGGATAGAGTTGACTGTATATGAGCCTGCTTGGGAATGTCACATACCTCAGAGTACCAAGTGTCTCATCGTAGTTGATGTCGGCAGGTGACAATGCAGCAATCATAATGGTTTTACTGTTACCACCCAAAGCATTCTGTAGCAGCTTTGTCAGCGCAGAGTCTCGATATGGAACCAAGACCTTCTTTTTACCCATAGACAGGTCTGCCAAAGCAGATATGACATTGCCGAGAGCAGACAGTGACTTGTTGATGTTGGCTCCTTCCTTCAGTCTATCACCAGTTGCACCAGTACTGTCAGCTCTTTCACTGCCTGAAAGAACAGAGACAGATGGTATGACGATTTACAGCACTGTTCAAATGTATAGATGTAACTTACTACATCAATTACGAACAGAAAATGTAATACTACCTTAAAGTACCCTACATATGTACCTCTATGATCCCCAATTTCCATATTTGTGATCCTTGATCCCATATGATATTCTATCCTACCCTCTGTGATCCCTGATCCCATATTAGTGATATTCTATCCTACCCTCTGTGATCCCTGATCCCTGATCCCATATGATACTCTACCATATGACCTTGGTGATATTCTATCCTACCCTCTGTGATCCCTGATCCCTGATCCCATATGATACTCTACCATATATGACCTTGGTGTTATTCTATCCTACCCTCTGTGATCCCTGATCCCTGATCCCATATGATACTCTACCATATGACCTTAGTGATATTCTATCCTACCCTCTGTGATCCCTGATCCCTGATCCCATATGATACTCTACCATATGACCTTGGTGATATTCTATCCTACCCTCTGTGATCCCTGATCCCATATGACCTTAGTGATATTCTATCCTACCCTCTGTGATCCCTGATCCCATATGACCTTAGTGATATTCTATCCTACCCTCTGTGATCCCTGATCCCATATGACCTTAGTGATATTCTATCCTACCCTCTGTGATCCCTGAAATCATATGACCTTAGTGATATTCTATCCTACCCTCTGTGATCCCTGATCCCTGATCCCATATGACCTCTAGTGACCTTGGTGATATTCTATCCCACCCTCTGTGATCCCTGATCCCTGATCCCATATGATACTCTACCATATGACCTTGGTGATATTCTATCCTACCCTCTGTGATCCCTGATCCCAGATCCCATATGATACTCTACCATATATGACCTTGTCGGTATTCTATCCAACCCACTGTGAATGCTGATCCCTGATCCCATATGATTCAAATCTACCATATGACCTTGGTGTGATATTCTATCCTACACGTCTGTGACATTTTGTTAATTATCCCTGAAAAACATATGATACTCTACCAGCATATGACCTTGGTGACTATTCTATCCTACCCTCTGTGATCTCCAATTCCAGTTATTTGAAAATTGAAATGGGATACAAAACACATACAACATGCTTCTTACCTGCTAAATCCACCAAGTTAATAAAACTACTTTTCTTTGTTTCCTGTCCAGAGTCATTCTTTAAGATTTGGTCAAACATGATAGTGACCACGGTGTGAGCACGAGAACTTGTTGCATTCATCTGAGTTGCAGCAACTGTTCTGTTAGCGGTACCTTGAAGTGAGAATGGATCAAGAAATAAATGAATGACTATAACTAAAACAATGAAAAACAATTGACTGAATGCTGCAATAGAGGGTTTGCACGATCACGTGCCGGCAGCCCAACCATTCCTTTTGAGGCTACTAAATAATTCAACAAAAAATGCAGATAAAAATGATAACTGCACCTTTTTTTGATGGGTTTCCTGTGGTAGAGCGTGCGCACGCAATATGTAAGGTTGGGTTCCCTGTGCATAAACATGTATTATGTTGGGCTTCCTGTGTGCGTCCTGCGGGACGCGCCCGCAGCAATGTGTATATTGAAACAAGGTGTGAAACTGATGGCGTACGCATGGCTCGATGTGCGCCGCACACAGCTGGTGCAAATTTTCCGTGAAACATTCGGAATTTACTTTCCGAAACCGCTGTACGCTACAGGCCCGTGGGGGGTACCCAGGGTAAAAGCTGAAGTTTTTCAAAATGGTGGGAAATCTGAAGAGAAGTTCGTGAAACAAAGACAAATTTTTTCGGTGTAAACGTTTGGATTCTATTCCTTATTCATGGTAAGTTTAGAAGTTCACAATTCTTGTCAACTTTAAGTAACTTTAGAAGGAATTGGACGATTTTAAATTGTGGTTAAATGCAATTTAGGCATAGTTAAACTCGAATCAATGCTGGCCAGCGGTTCAGTCTCACTGGAAGTGTGGGGTGGCCCAGGGGTTGTCACTGGGTTCACATGTGTTCATTAGTTGCGCGTTGCATTCTTGCTGATCGTCGCGGATCATTGCCTTGCTTTATTGCTGTGTATTGTGCGGATCGTCACGGATCGGCTTGTCACTACTCATTGCTATTGTGGATTATTGCCCCATCCCTCCCTCCCTACTGGTAAATATAGGAGCAGGTAAGTACTCCACTGACTCATCAGTGTGACAGGTGCCTTTAGTGGTGGGCTGTGACAGGGTTGCCATGGTAACCTTGCATCACTAGCTTGTAGGTCAGGGGTTGCCATGGTAACTGAGTAGCCAGTTGTAGGTCTTGGCATCCCCACCCTATTGGCCCCTACCTCCAAGCTCATCTATTGGTGATGAGTTTAAAGTAGTCCTTTTACACTTTGAATGGTGGAGAATTGCATGTTGTGCTCGACACACGATAGTTTTGTTGAAAAGTAAAGCTCAACTAAAAGTATTTTTGTCAAGGTAATAACGTAGCATCTTCTCTAAATGTTCTCTAATAAAAGGACTTGCCTATACTTGGGCAGAAGGGCTGCTTAATAATCCTCAGCAAATTATTTTTGATGAGTTATAACTGAGCTATTTGACTTGTGTAGTTGTCAATATGCAGTGATCAAAATGCACTTCTCAACCGACTGATGGTACTTCACCTCTATTTTTAAAAACATTTTTACTGTCTTATCTAGAAAATTTTTTTTTTTCTTTCTTACAGTTGTTCTAAAACATAAGGAAATGCCAACACAGCATAAACCGGCATCTAAAGCACTGAAAAATATAGACGAACTCAATTCACTGACATCTATCTACATCGGAGACATGAATGGAGATTGACTCGTGAAGTCATGTATGAACTAAAAATTAACAGTTCTTCATTATTGTCATTGAAATAACACAACTCATTTAGCAAATGACTGAGAGAAACAAAGAGTAATGGATTTAAATACGGTTTTTGTAAGAATGTAAGTATCGCTTTATAAGTTCATACAAATTGTTCATATTACGAACTCCGACGTTTGTTATTCATTCACAACTTGTACTGTGTCGACTGTAGACGTGTAGTATTACTGATCAATATAGTGAATAAATTGCATAGAAAGAACGGCAAAACAGTATGTAAAAAGCTAGTAAACATATTTTAACTGATTGTTGAAATAAATACGTTTCTTTGTCATTTTGTTTACAAGCACTGATAGCAAAAATGTCTTGTGTAGTACTAAATATTGAGACTATTCAGCATTAAAAAAACACAATGCCTCAATTTTGAAGCATTTTAATTGATTAAAATAAAAACACAAAACAAATACTTTATAAAAATCAAAAGAGAAAACAAATATAGTATATTGTAGATGTTTTGGTTTATGTTTAGTGAAAATATAAATACTAAAACTTGCCAAAAAGAGCATAGTTCAGATTTGCCGAACGCTGGCCGATGTCCTCTCGAAGGTAAAATCAGAATGTTTCACGGAAAATTTGAACCAGCTGCGTGCGTCGCACATCAGTCCATGAGGCGCAAAATGTCAAAATTAAATTTTCTCAGCGTACGGTGAAGTTACACGACTGAAACTTATGAAGTGTTTAGAGTATATGGTAAAGTTTAGTTATCCGAAAAAAAATTGACAAAGATTAGGGTCAAAAACGTATTTGTCACGTGACCGAGTTTCATACCTTGTTTCAATATACACATGTACTGCGGGACGCACGGGATGCACACAGGGAGCCCAATATTATACGGTACTCAACACAGGGAACCCAACATATCTACGTATTATATATATTGCACGTGTGCGCTCTACCACAGGAAACCCATCAAAAAGACGCAAATATCATTTTATTGAATTATTTAGTAGCCTCAAAAGGAATGGTTGGGCTGCCTGTGGGCAGCCATGACAGGGGGCAGGGACAATAAAATCATTTTATATGAGAAATAATTCAATTCCTTAGGGGAAAGGTATTCCTTTATCCTGCCCCATCATGGCTGCCTGCACGTGATCATGCAAAACCGCTATAATAATAATTTGGGGGGATAATCATCCTTCCTTGAAGCTGGTAGCTCAATTACGAAGCAGGCAGCTCAATGTGGCTGAGTTTAAGGCATCTAAAGGTGCAGATAGGGGCTTTATTTGCACCCCTCCAAGTGCCCCTGTACTACTTGTAGTGAATGTGTTGACAATGAATGTAATGCAATGTAGTCTCGTTTACTGAGGAATTAAGGGACAAAGTGTGTATAACGAGAATTGTAATTCAATCGACAACGAAATGGCAGACAACTGAGCACATGGTCATCTAAGTGTGTCCACTGCGCCTGCGCTGACATACATTAATATTCATGGACATGAGCATTACCCTCATCTGTTCTTTTTTCAATTTCTTTATAACTTCCAACAGCCAATTTTTTGAGACCCTGGACAAAGAAGGAGTTCTCTTTGGGATTTTGTCGCACCTGAAAAGATAATATGAATCTACATTTACACACATGCACTTTCAACCAACCACACTACAATCATTTATACTGTTTACAATTCCTTGGAATTATATCTGCTTCCTCTGGGTTAACAACATGACCCGGTACAGGAGGCTGGAGACAATACTCGAGTTTCGAGTTGTTTATGCACCTTAGCACATGCTGTACTCCTTGACAAAAGACACGTTTGCTCAGGCTTAACCTCAATCCAGAGAATAACCAGTGCAATTAAAAATGGCTTCTATTGTTGAATGTTAACACTTTTACGCGTTCTCGTTGGTATTTGTGCATAATTTATACACTGAATTGAGGCTAAGCCTGAGCAAATGCATCTTTTGTCAAGGAGTACAGCAGTGTCTAAACAACTCGAAACTGGACAATTCCCTGGTGTACTAGCGAATGTTATTGGATTTGTAAACTTTCACTTACTTGAAGACCACCCTTAGGATTGTCTTTGGTCAACAAATCTCGCACTTGTTCATTGTAAATCTCCAACATGCTGAATGTAACTTGGTATTTCTGGAAGACATGTGCATGTAAAAGCGCTATCAATGAATCATGTGTTAAAAACTGATCCATTTTCCTAGACGTTCCTGCTTGTTAAATATCTACTCTGCTCTGTTCTACACTACAAATATAGTAGATTATACTCTACTCTACTCCCCTATCCTACACTACTCCACTCTCCTATCTTATCCTACCCTATGTACCCTACACTGCACTTCCCTCTCTCCACTTCACTCTACTACCTTATCCTACCCTATGGACCCTACACTGCACTTCACTGCCCTCTCTCCAATCCACTTCACTCTACTACCTTATCCTACCCTATACTGCACTTCACTTCCCTCTCTCCACTTCACTCTACTACCTTATCCTACCCTATGTACCCTACACTGCACTTCATGCCCTCTCTCCACTTCACTCTACTACCTTATCCTACCCTATGTACCCTACACTGCACTTCACTGCCCTCTCTCCAATCCACTTCACTCTACTACCTTATCCTACCCTATACTGCACTTCACTTCCCTCTCTCCACTTCACTCTACTACCTTATCCTACCCTATGTACCCTACACTGCACTTCATGCCCTCTCTCCACTTCACTCTACTACCTTATCCTACCCTATGTACCCTACACTGCACTTCACTGCCCTCTCTCCAATCCACTTCACTCTACTACCTTATCCTACCCTATACTGCACTTCACTTCCCTCTCTCCACTCCAATCCACTTCACTCTACTACCTTATCCTACCCTATGTACCCAACACTGCACTTCAAATCCCTCTCTCCACTCCACTCCACTCCAATCCACTTCACTCTACTACCTTATCCTACCCTATGTACCCTACACTGCACTTCACTTCACTCTCTCCACTCCATAAATAATAATAGTGCATTTATATAGCGCATCCTGGAACCTCGATGCGCCTTACAATAAGAAAAAGAACTATTCTACTAGTAAGTATATCCTACTCTGCACTCCACTACTACCCTACTATGCAATGCACTCTATTACTCTATACTACATGTACCTTCCATTCTCTTGGACCATATAAAAAGGTAACAATACATGTCTACATGTACTTACAACACCAGTATCAGTGTTGGATTCCATTCGGTTGAACAACTCATTACAAGTAATTGGTACAATTCCTCTGAAATCAATACAACAAACAATGTTCAGAAAACAAGTTCAAATAACATTTGAAGAAATGGCCCTTGTATAGCGCAGTTTTGTGTTTAAGCCAAAAATAGGCCATAGGTTACATATACACACATGTAATTTTGCACTATTAATATAGAGTGCAATTTAGAAAAGCGTGAAATAGTACTAACTTTAAATAGTACTAAATAGTGCTATTTCTATTGTTTTCTATTGTTTCATTAGTGCTATTTAGTACTAATTAGTTATTTAGTTTTCAAGCTTTTCTAAATTTATTATTATAAATTATTATTTTCAGACACTTATAAAAATCATGTGTACATTTGCAAAGTCATGGTTAATACTACTATAAGCTTTCTTATGTATAAATGGCCCTGTGCAATCATTCAAGAGTCCATTTAAGGTTCAATTAATTAACTTACTTGTTAACACCATAACCAACCATAGAATAGGATTTACCTGAACCGGTTTGGCCATATGCAAACAGAGAACAGTTGAAACCTGAACAAAATGGAATTAAAAAACTCATTAATGTGTAGAAGATCTTTTGAAAATAATACACTTATAAACTGTCTTGTGGCCCTCACTAAACTTCATAAAATAACAATATATAATATAGATATCTTAAAAACCTACACTACAATGTATGTATGACAGAGGTACATGTATCTGTGCATTTCTTTCTTGAAGAGCTTTTCCAAAAAAGGTGACACTTAGATCTTTTGAATACTGTAGCAACACAGAATTATCTGTGCATTTCTTTTTGAAGAGCTCTTCCAAAAAAGTAACGCATATGAACATTGTTTGAATATTGTAGCAATAAAGACATAATGCACAGAACATTGTTTGAATATTGTAGTAACACAGAGGTATGTGTTTGTTTCATTTTATGAAGAGTACAAATGTATATTATGATAGTACAATGTAGCTGCATGAGCTTATATATAATTTATTAAAAATATGTTTTCATCTGTCAATACACAGAACATGTTTGAATATTGTAGCAACACAACTAGCTATAGAGGTATGTGTTTGTTTCTTTTTATGAAGGGTATATTATTTTAGTAGCCAAGTTTAATCTATTAACAAAATTTCATGTGTTATTGCTCAGTCATGTAGAAAAAGATGAAACACTTTTATCCATCAACCTTATTTATCATTCTACAGATGAACGACTTAATTATATTATAGAACACAAAATGATTCCAATTCAGCCACCATCACTGCTCAACACCTATATGAATCATGTAAGAGCAGATCGCTTGTCAACTGTCAGAAAACGTCTCCAGATTTACAAAGGATACAGCCATAAGCCATACAGTAAGCAACTGCCTTGACGTCTAATCTTTGAAAAACTCTTGCATGTATGACTGGTACAGTTTTATTGATAGCTCTTGCATGTATGTACTGGTACAGTGGTATTACAGTTTTATTGATAGCTGGTGATTACTGTAATGCCTTGACGTCTACAGCCATAAGCTGTTACGTTCTAAGTATTGTGTTGGATCTTATGTTTTAATCTCCTATCAGCAGTTAATCATGGCTTCAACTTCAACTTTGGAGACGAGAAATTTAGGCCAGGGAATGATATAATAATGTCTCAATCTGATCAGATAAGGAATGGTATTTTGATCGACAAGATAAATGTTAAATAATATTTAAAATAAATTATGTTTTGATTCAAAATCAATCATTTGCTTTAAGTGCCTATGAAACGGAAAAAAAAACCTGTTTTTATTTGCTACTACGAAAGTTTACTATTTGCTTGTTTACATGGCGTTAATAAAAAGTGAATTGAGCTACAGGAACATTTTTTATTTCGCGCACGAAGTTGGGCATTTTGGGTTTCAAAGTGTGACAATTCCCACTTAGTTAAACTATAGAAATGTGACGTCAAGAGTTGTGCAAACAAAGGCATGCACAGCCTCTTGACGTTACCGAGCCATTGTCAAGGGCCCAGTCTCTTATCGCACATTTTGGTTGAAAATGATAATTTTCGAACCGCGAAAAGAAAATGTTCGCACACTCAAAGTCGACGTTTAAATACAGCAAATGTTCAGAGAAAGACCAAACAACAATAATGTACAATAAAACAAGGATCGACATTTTCGTTTCATAGGCACTTTAAATGGATCATTTTTGATGGAAACAAAAAATCACAAAAGTCAAACAGTTCAAAACTTATTTCCATTGATACTGTACATAATATAATTATATTTTAAATTTACCATGACATATTATAATAGGGTCTAGCAGTTAAAATAGTAGAGACCGCGTCGGTGTATATTTATCATTATTATTATAATAATCAAACAAGTGTGTAGAATGAAACTTTTAACACTGTGGAAAAAAGCACTAAATTTGCCGACGTTTAGGACATCAGTCCTTCCTCATTAAAGTTTCATTCTATGCACTTCAAGTTTGATCACTATAATGATTGACGAAGGAATTTAATTATATTGGCCACTATAATTAGCCTGTACCATCTTCAGGAAGGCATTGTTTGATGAAAGAAGAAAAAGATCCAAACAAGAAACATTGGCAACTTTTGAAGTGTTTACTTAAGATGCAACTTTATGTGATTAATTGAAAACATGGAAAGTACTGCCAAACTAGAACAGAAGTGATAATTACAAGAAGCAAACAGACACGATCAAGTAATTGGATTTTTTTGCAGTCTTTCAGTTGTCTACGATATCTTTACATTTACAGACAACCAGGGCTTTGTCGGCAAATTTCTCTTTGGGATTTTCATTTCCTAATCTTTCGCTCTACAACAAACATCATGTCAAGATCACTTTATTGACACATGCTTATTTATTTGCCTCTTGAACATAGCTTAGTTTTGGTCCAACATTGACTCAATGTTGGACACAATTTAATATTTCATTTGTCAATCACACTTTTGGGTCAGCTTCTAGTCAATGCCTTGAAAACAAATTCTACTTTCAAAGAAAACTAATAATAATAAATTATTAATAATAAAATTAATATTTTTTATAATATTGTATAACTCTCACTTCCTAATCAGGGAAAATAAAATATATTGAAATACTCAAAATAGTGCTTGACAAACATTTGGATACAATTAAATTAACATACAAGTTACAATTCGAAAAGTTTCCACTTTATTTTATTTCCTATATTTCACATTGGCATGACTTTCCCTCTCAAAATAAAAACTCCCCATTATTTTTCAACATAATTTCCATCGAGTCATTATGAATATATTATTAATGTCGAATGCATATAGAATACAGTTGATAAATTACTCTCTTAGAGAGGATTCCATTTCTACTGAATCTATAGTTTGAAATAGTCATTTTACCTTCAAATGCATTTTTCAATACACCCGCTCCAAGATCGTTAAAAACCGTTCTTTGATCGGCGTATTTATCATTAGTAGGATTAAGATAGCCCTTTTCGTCCTCCTTGAACCCTGAATGGGACCTGCGGTATATATAAATCGGTTCTTTAGAAGTAGATATCTTGGACAATGCAACGAGAAGTAGCTCTCATTCAGCCCATTATACGCGATCATGATCAAAACATGAACATTTGCAGGAAACCGCACATGTAAATTTCGTTAGTAACAATGTAACTATGTTGATATCAGATCGCAGATCGAAACTACTACTCAATCAAAATACATGGTTTACTTTTACTTACCAGTATGAAAAGTCGAAAGTAAACTAGCATTAGAAAGGAAAGAAAAATCGGAATCAGTACATGACATGAAATTGATGGAAAATAATAGCGGCTCTAAATGGTCGTCATGTAAGATTTCGACGTGAAATTGACAGAACTTATATTCTCCTTACCTCTTTAGGCGGCGCTCCTGAAGATCAGAATGAAGAAAGATAGTTAAGTAAGACGTATGTAAAACGGGTTGAAATGAAGAGCTAGATCTGAGGCATAATTTCATGTAAACATTCCAAAAGCTCGCAGAACAATAATTCTAACCTGGAGTGTCGGGGTCGGAGATTTGAGTCAGAGCTCCTATCATCTCGATGCAACATTTTGAACCGCGATCTGTCTCCCTACAAATAACACTAGTGAGTTAGTCTAATGTGCATGGACAAATGCTGTTGCGTAAAAACGGCGTTACCTGGAGTTGAAGGGCCGAACGCGTACGGCTACTTTCACCCTGCAGACCAGAAGACAAAGTGAATAAAGTTGCGAAATAAGAGAACTATCCTCGAGAAAATCACTTACGATTCGCCAGACATTATGGCAACGAAAGTGCGCGGACTGTTTTCGCACTTTTAGATCTCAAATACTGTCCTAGCACGAATTAAACTGAGCGACAAGCTTGTTCTCCGGCAAATTGCCGTAGAGTGCGAAGGAAAAGTGCCAGTCAGGAGGGGGATGCAACATGACATTCGACACTTGGTAGGGAGGGGACAAGCCGTCGCCTAGTTCCGGGTTACGTTTTTTTTTGGACATTTTAGATGTTTTTGCGTCATTAGTAAAGTCTAAGGTCAGACACATGATCTGTGAGCGGCAGACGAGTGATAAAGTGTATAGTGATAGTAAATACGGTGGTTTAGATGCGCTGAAAGACAGTATAAATCTTACATCGTAATCATTTTCCAATCGCTGCGTTTGTTGCTAAAAATAACCAGCAGTTTTTATAGGAAACTTTTTTCCGCGAACTCTCTAATCAAGGGAAGAGAAAAATATAAAAAGGAACTCAAATGCGACGCGTACGAAAGACGAAAATGAAGTGCTCCCATCGCTGAAACTTTATCTGTTTGTTTTTGTTGAAGGTTTAACTCCGACACAAAATAAATTACCATCAAAATTGTGTTGTAATTTTACTCCTGAGCAAACCAGACGACAAACGCACCAACTAAAAACAGATTATATCTCAATGTATAAATAATGTCACTCAACTGGAGTCTATATGTCGAAACGACAACTCGACACGAGAACTCCCCCCTGACTTCGCCGTGGCGAGATTACGACCCGTTGCCATGGAGACAAAGAAGTATTGATCCATAAACAGCCATACAATTAAACAATAGACAGGTTCTAATACAGGCATTCCAACGTTGTTAACTGCTTTTTTAACTGACTAAACTTCACCCTCTCTAAGCTGATAAACTACAGAACACGTCAACAAGAAAAAAAAAACTTCCAAAAACTTCTGCAAGAAAATGACAAATCTTTTTAAAGCTGGAAATGACAATGAATACTGTTTTTATTCTCCACGGACCAGTGGACAGTATTGTTGATAAATGATTTAATTGACCAGAACCGAAATCTTACTTGCAAATCTTTACAGTACCTTTTCACAAGGCTAAATATTAAGCGAAGGCCATTGTTTTGGGTAAATAATTCCTGTGAAACAAATATATAGTAATGGCAACATTTTTATCTTCAAGATAATTTATTACTGCATTATGGGAGAGGCTAGATGTCATAATAATTAAGGACATCTTTTATGATGCTCTGGCTTTGTTGAAGAGCTAAGGAAAAAAGAATGACAAAGGCCGTCTTATTTCTCATGGGATTTGCCTCGGTGTAATAACCTCACAACTGACATAACAGATTTTTCTCTTCACTGCGTGTATCAATTATTCACTTTGTTCTAAGTTCTAAAGATCTCTGGACACTTTGACTACTGGATTGGTGGATCGATACATTGTTACTAACATATCAAATACTTGAAACAGTTCACCTCCAATTTCAAAATACCAATAAATTAAGTAGGTTGAAAATCTGGGGGGGGGGGGGGGGGGGGGGGGGGGGGAGATATAAAGTGGTTGGGATGCTCGTCGTACCTTTTAGCGTGTCACAAATCTAAAAGGACCACAAGAGACTAAGCCGGTACCTTTTAGGGTGTTTGTCAGTAAATAAGATACCAGAGATAAGATAATGACAACCGGAATGACAGTTGTAGCTTTTGTCACTTTAGAGTTGGTACCTTTTAGGGGTAAAAAATATTTGTTGCCATGCCCACCTGGGCAAGACTCAGGTACCTTTTAGGGGTCATTTTCAAAATTTCCGACGAGCATCCCAACAACTTTATATATGGGAGTCAACCCCCCCCCCCCCGTCAGAGTAAAAAAGAGAAAAAAGGACACAAATTAGTTTGAAAAGGAATTTCCAAAATTAGAGATACATGGAGGTAATACCGGATCAATACGAACACACATCCTCGGGAATCCAGGGGTATATTCTGTCCTAGGTCGACCAATCAGAAACGAGAGTAATTTTGACTTCCGGAACAAGTTCCAACAGACTTCGTTCCCAGGGGTTCCCGAGGATGTACGGACACAGTAATTATACATATAAAAGAAAGCAATATTATTATTACAAATAATGTCAGTATGCATCTGGAAATATGATGTAAAAGCTAAGCTGGAGTGTAAAGACTATATCCATGCACTTATAATCATTGTATTTAGAAGTAAATAGTGATATTGTTTCAACATGTTGCATGGATTTAGTATTTGCACTCAGTGGGTAAGAGACTGTGCGTAAATACATTTACTACATACAGTATGTCAGCTATCTCTCTTCCTTTGCCTTCCTAGCATTATCTGCAGCATTTGCTTGACATTGGTCCTGTGTACAAAGTAGTTTGTAATGAGGATTTGTTGCATGTCAGATGTGCAGTTCCAAATAGCATCACCGCCATCACTGTCAGTCTACAGCACCATCACCTACAACAGTGCAATCAACAGCATCACAATTGACAATATTGCTGTCATCAATCATTACATTATCGTCATCAACAACAGACTGTGCAATCATCAGCATCACAATTATTGACATCATTGCTGTCATCAATCATTACATTATCATGTGCCATTCTCAATCAATTACTATTGCTGATCATCACAAAAAAATGTCATTGACACTATTCTAGTTGTATCATATACTAGTCTACATATCATTACAGTGTGTTTCACATCATATTTGACGAGTGCCAGTTCTTGAAGTCCACCTTGAAATGAACTGGTTGGCAATCTACATTTACAAACTTGCTTCCTGTTCAAATTTTTTGATTTGCAAAGTGAAGTTTTGAATTTGATAATTGAAGTAACTTTAGTTTGTACTTCAATTCCAACAAATTTCTGAATTCATGCTTGAAGCAAGTTTGAAGTTCGGCAATGAAGTTCATATCAAAGTTACCAAGTTCAAGGCAAACTTCCGAACGAACTCATCAAAAGTGATATGCACTGTAACAATACACATTAAACTACTTTATTATACCTACATCTACTTCATTACTTCACAAAACCCTACAGTATGTACTGAAGGACTACTCTGTAACACAGTCTTCTTTAGAAGGGTAAAAGAAGACTGTTAGCAGGCAGGGTAGTACATGAAGGATAAACTGGTCAACAAATAACGAAACTAAATAAACAGCTATCATTAGAAATCATACAGAAATACATAACACTCGATATTTTAAGGATAAATGCTTTATTATAAGATATGTACAAAAATATGCAAGAATGTAGAATAAATGTCGAGGGAATTCCAAAAAACCTATCATTGAACTAGAGGAAATTTAAACTATGATCCATTGACAACTATGAATGAAACACGTGTTAAGTTAGTACTAGAAGAATATTAGCCTTGTTATACTTATAGCAAGAGCACGGCAGAAACTGGGCTTCCTGTGGTGTTGATATGCCGGTATAGAGGGTTTGCACGATCACGTGCCGGCAGCCATGACAGGGGGCAGGATAAAGGAATACCTTTCCCCTGAGGAATGATTTTGTCCCTGCCCCCGTCATGGCTGCCGGCATGTGATCGTGCAAACCCTCTATTGTAGATTTTCACAATAAAAGCATGCCAAAGAATGAGAGTTTATCACGTAATTTCAAAACTTACAGGAGACATAGGACAAAAAAATGATTATCATAGCTGGAAAGAGCTCGTTGAAATTAGTAAAAATGTGAAGTTTGAAAAAGATCACTTCACAAATTGCGAAGATATGAATTTTCAAAAAATCGAAATTTTGTATGAAAACCTTTGTTGGTAGGCAAGAGTTGTCTACCAGCGTAAATTTCCAAAGGTTTTCATATAAAATGTCGATTTTTGAAAATTCATATCTTTGCAATTTGTGAAGCGATTTCAACGAGCTCTTTCCAGCTATGATAATCATTTTCTTGTCCTATGAGTTTTGAAATTACATGATAAACCCTCATTTGAATGCCATCATAAGTTACATGTCACTTTTCTATAGCCTTCATTTTGTCTGCCATGTTCATTTTTGATCACGTCGGCACCACAGGAATCCCACTTTCTGAAATGCTCCCTTGGTATTATTATCAAACTAGACCAGCCCTAAGGCAATACATTTGAACCTCTTGTGGGTACATGGCCACCCCCTGCTGCAAGCATCATTTCCGAAAAAAGCTGCTGCATCTAATGGTCACTTCACTACTAGCAACGCAAGAACATGAGTGATTTAATTCTGATCAAATTCAAAATTCTCCTCAAGGTTCAATGGATTTCAAAAGATAATTTTGATTCTGGCTGGATGACATAAGTCAAGGCCAGTCAGTCCAGTCTCTTCTTGTGACGCGTGGAGATCACTGTCATTTTCCATCTCCATATGTGTGTCTGACCATTTACTTCCAGCATTAGCTTGCTAGTGGCAATCATATTAGTTAAAGTTAGAACCTTATAGACCGGCAATAATGGCATCCAATTTCAATTGTCATGCACCTTTTCATAGTTTCCCAGAATGCTTCATGATTCTGCACACGCAAGCGAGGTCAGGGGGGGAAATAGATCGAAAATATTAAGAGAGAACGAAGAAATTCAGTAGAAAACTTAGCAAATAAAATAGTTTTTTCCTGTTCTTGATTAGACACAGTAGTCATATTTTCCTCAATACACGATCAATTCTAAATATTTCCCCCCCTGACCTCGCTTGCGTGAGCATAATCATGAAGCATTCTGGGAAACTACGAAAAGGTCCATTGTTCTGGACTGACTAGCCTCGTGTTCATGTGGAAACACAAAAGCATTTTCACCTGTATGAGAGGCTAGTCAGTCCAGAACAATGGGAATTAAAATTCGATGCCATTATTGCATTCGGTCTATAGCTGATCAAATGTTGTTCTTCTGGTGTTATTTCTATGCTACGCGAAATAAAAGCACCTTAATGGGTCAGTAACAAACTGAATGCGTGAAGTTTTGATGTTTTCAGTATAATTTAGCGATTAGTTGAACTTCTCATTATAATTATTGTAAATGCAATTAGCTTAGCATTAGCTTGATAAGTTAGTTCTGACTCGACTTAAAAGCATTGAAATCCCCCAAAGATGCAAATCAAAGGTGTCCATGCAGTGACCAAAATCCAAATTCTCTTTGAAATTAAGAGAACTTCATGGAGAATTTAAATTTTGATCAAATATGATTGATGTTGTTCTTGGAGTTGTTCATATTGCTAGAATCACAACAAAATCCAACCCATACCATCCTCATTCACCCAGAGAAACACTTCGAAGGAGTCCATGAAAGAACAGTGTAAGTGCCTTGTGATCGAAATCCAAATTCTCCTTTTAAATTCAAAGAATCTTGAGGAGAATTTAGTTTTTGATCAGAGATCACTTATATTGTTCTTGCAGGGACTACCTTCAATTGCACAGACTATTGACGATAGCTTGCCAGCTCAGCTCATGGTCGTACTAAATGTGCACAAGACATGTAAATAATACTTGTCCTCCATGTTGCTGTGCAATAGAGAAAAGTGTGAGCACCTTTACCTTATTTGAATACTTCTATCATGAGCAAACCACTAGCCAAGTTGTAATGGCTAATAACAATGACACAGGTATGCAAATATATCAAGGTGGACACACGTAGCACAGTGAGTTTGATGGCTGCTTAAGTTTGAAAATCAGTGGACCAACTGGTCAACTGAAAAAAAACCCGGTCAGTCCAGCAAAATGGAAAGCAACCATTGAATCTACCTCTGGCTTCCGTAGCATGATCTAATGTAGACCACAAACTCAATACATTGCCGTCAAAACCTCACGACACTCCATCTAAAGGTATCGACTACAAATCGTTCGAAAAAAAGGATAACTTTCTGTTGGTTTGACCTGCAATTGTGTATGGGGAATTTGTGGTAAATCACGTCAACAATGAAGAAAATGATTTGAAAGACTTTGTGGGGATCTCACGCTTATTGTCATCATGGAATCTGTTGCCACACATTTTGTTCCACATTTGGTAGATTTTCTTCTAAAGACAGAGGACAACAAAACTGCCGAACAGCTACCATGAACCTTTAGATGCAGTTTGAGAACTGCTTTTTTTCAAATTGAAAGGGTCCATGCAAGAAACCGTAAAATTATTGATCTCTGATTGAAATCTAAATTCTCCTTGATGCTCTATGGATTCCAAAGGAGAATTCAGATTTGGATCACAAGTCACTTGCATGGACCTATTCAATGAATAGAGGTATTATAGCTAAACTATGTCACATATGACCAGTAAATCGGAACATTCAAATAAATCGGAACATTCAAATAAATCGGAACATTCAAATAAATCGGAACATTCAAATGGAGTTTTGAAGTCTAGACTCGAGTCTCAAACATTCAGACAGAAAAATCAAATCTCCACGAAATATATATATATATAAGAAAAAAGTATCAGATATCTGTTTACTCAGGCTGTTGTGACTGTAGAGTATGTATAGGCTTAGCTGGACAAATTTTCATCCAATTTAATTTTAATTTTATGGACGTTTTTGAGAAAATATTTAGTGGTCTGTAGGAGATTCTGTTGGACTGTGAAATGTTCAAACCGTTATTTAAAATGTTGATTTCAAATGTTCTAATTACTGGTCACACATGATGTATCAATAATGATTTGCTTATACATAGACAGGCAAAATTATATGACAAAATATATCAAGACCGACGTTTCGGAGTCATCATGATGCCATTATCAAGGTGAAGAGACTCTATTCGTGCCAAACTGTTTACATAACAGTCATAACTTTCTTATGTTAATTTGCAAACGCTTTAAGACTATTATTCATTGAATTTCTCATCACTTCACCTTGATAATGATGACTCCGAAACGTCGGTCTTTATATTTTTTTGCCTGTCTACACATGATGTAGTTTAGCTATAACCATGAATGTTTTATAATCTACGTAGTACTAAATCGTCATTATGATGGCTGTTAGAATACATATCACTCTAGTCGGCACCCATCTTCATCCACGTTGATTCAAGATGCCGATGTTCCTTGAAGAGGTAAGTTCATAGTATCCCCAAGGTTAGGGATGTCAAACAGATCACAAACACCCTCGTTGTCATCCAAGTTGAAGTAGTAGTCATGGTCACCAGGGGGCGGAGAGAGCCGTAACAATGGTGCATACACTAAAACATCAAACATACATTATCACAATGGCTGTGTATGGTTAACTCTGTTGGACACAATCAAGACCAACTATTGCTGTTCGGCTTTGCCATGTGTCAGCCTTAGAGAGAGTGAAGTCATAGTAATATAGTGTAATGGGGCTTTGCTCATATTTTCCCATTTCCCACACTGCCATCCCTGGAGTATCATTATAATCAAAGGGGGAGGTGGACAGGGGGGGGGGGGGGGGGGGGGGAGGACCATTCAAAGGAGGTTGTTTGTTGAATACAAAGGAGTGGAGGGGGAGGGGAGGGAAGATGACAGACGACCATCCAAAGGGGGTTGTTTGTTGAATACAAAAGAGTGGAGGGAGAGGTGGTCAGAGAGTGTTGTGAGGGGGAGGGGAGGGAAGGGAAGAAGATGGTAGAGCACCATGGTAGCGCAAAACGTCTTTCAGAATGGAACCATACCTTCAGCTGACATGAGCTCATCTATAACTTCATCTGCAATAGTTCCCGGCTCTGTCAGAACAAAACAAGTGGATTGACAATAATTAAAACATCTATGCCTACACTTATGTGCAATATATAATTATGTAATGAGTGGGATAACAGTCTCTCCAATTAGTAGGGCACAATTAAGTTGTCCAGCTATAAGATTTGAGACTCAAACAAAGTTTTTGATTGATTGATTGAAGGCCTAACCTATTATAAAAGCCTGGATGAGTAGGTATATTAGATGACAACTAAAGATCTTTCAGTGATCTACATTAATGGAGAGATTAAGAAAGACACCATTGTCAATGTTTCTTTCATTTGGTTGATTCCTTTCAATGTCATCTTCATTATCGGCGATGTCAATCCCTTCTTTTTTATACTACGAAATACTCTATGTACGGTATGTTCATTTATGTACATTGAATTCCATTGACATTACAAGCTTTTTCGTGTGCTGTTGGCATTTCAGTGAGCATTGCCCATGCCTAGTATGGTGCTAAATCTGCTTGACAATGACAATGTTTCATAATAAAACATCCAGCGTATCATCAAAATCTTTGGCTTTTTGTAGTCTTTTTTAGAATATGAATGCATTGGCAATAAGTAAGTTGTTGAGTTACCAACCATGTACATAAATATTGGTTGCAAGCTCTTGCCTTGGAGTCTAAGAGACTGTAATACTCTAGATTGTTGTACTTACAGTGTGTTTCACTTAACTTTTGACGAGTGGGATTCAAATTCATTCTGAAAGTTTGCCTTGAACTTGGGAACTTTGAAATGAACTTTCTTGGAGAACATCAAACTTGCTTCCCATGTGAATTCGGAAATTCATTGGAACTGAAGTACTCACTCAATTTGCAAAGTAAATTGTATTACAAAACAAGGTATTTCTCTCCCTAAAGAAGCATTGAATGTGATTATTGAAGCAAATATAGTTTGTACTTCAAATCCAACAAATTTCGGAATTTATGCAGGAAGCAAGTTCGAAGTTTGTCAGTGAAGTTCATTTCAAAGTTCCCAAGTTCAACGTAAATCAAAAGTAATGTGAAACGCACTGAGATAAAAAGTAGTTATGTTTTTATCTTACTTGAAAATTAGTTTTTTTTTTTTTTTCGTTCCTAGTATTGTCAAGAGTGCATATCTATGTCTATTCAGAACACTCTGTTGGCTAATACCTGCCACCCTGTTGCTAACTGAGCTCGCTACTTTTTAGCTACAGCCTGCTCTATTCAGAAACTTACTACCATTTGCGATCAACTGTATAGCGTAAACTATTTTGACGGTTGTTTCTAGTTTCAAACGTTAGGTTTGCTGGCGGCTGCGGCTTCGTTTGTAGGCGTGAATGTTATGGTTTTGACATGCAACTTGTCAACGTTTGACAGGTCTATTCTTAGCATTTTGGCATGGGAAACTACACATTTTTCAGGTTTTAGCACAATTAGGAATACGATCATACTATACGATCTCTGACTGTTGCAAAAAGATGGATTTACTGAAAGTTAACAGCTTTGGGCGCTCATTTAAACCTGGCGTTTCAATTTCTAACGATCTAAGATCAGCCATGATTGATGAAATCGTACGATTGGGTGGTGATCGGACAACATTTTTTCTTCCTCAAAGAGCTTGCTTCGACATTTCGAAAATGCTAAAAATTTCGCCGATTACGGTGAAAAAAGTTTGGAATAGATTTTGTGATGAGTATAATGAAGAGCGTTTCTCAGTTGGAGGTGATCAAACAAGCAAACTGCAGGCCGACGATCTGGAATTAATTGAAACTTTGAAAAAGTACAGAGGCTCCATTTCACTGAAGGAAATATACGCCATCTTAGAAGAATTTGGAAATGTAGGCGGAAACATATCTATTTCAGCCATATCGCGTGCGCTTAAATCGCGAATGCAGTCAGGACAAAGATACAATTACATCGTAATATTCTGGCCCATTCAGTGAAACAATCAAGTTGACCGTCGAGTTTTTGGGAGATTCTACTTTTCTCACAACTTCGATGCATCGCTCACCGATCGTAGGAGCGTGCCCATAAAGGCGGGTTCCTATATCGGGATACTTCACTCCAGCTTCGTCGAAGAATTTTAACCGCCTTGGATCCTTTGCGGAAAGATAATCAATGAAAAGTTGAGTGTACATGATATTCTGGAAGGTAAATCTCTGAAGATTGACGTGAGTAATTTTTTTGCGTGTGTATCTTTGTCCTGACTACATTCGCGATTTTAGCGCACGCGATATGGCTGAAATAGATATGTTTCCGCCTACATTTCCAAATTCCTCTAAGATGGCGTTTATTTCCTTCAGTGAAATGGAACCTCTGTACAAAATGTTGTCCGATCACCACCCAATCGTACGATTTCATCAATTATGGCTGATCTTAGATCGTTAGAAATTGAAACGCCAGGTTTAAATGAGCGCCCAAAGCTGTTAACTTTCAGTAAATCCATCTTTTTGCAACAGTCAGAGATCGTATAGTATGATCGTATTCCTAATTGTGCTAAAACCTGAAAAATGTGTAGTTTCCCATGCCAAAATGCTAAGAATAGACCTGTCAAACGTTGACAAGTTGCATGTCAAAACCATAACATTCACGCCTACAAACGAAGCCGCAGCCGCCAGCAAACCTAACGTTTGAAACTAGAAACAACCGTCAAAATAGTTTACGCTATACAGTTGATCGCAAATGGTAGTAGTGACAACCCTGCAATGCACCCTCAACTTTTGATCAACTTGTTCATTCTAAATATTCCCTGAATTTGTGTCAGCACTCCAGTTTCAAGTTCTTAGATACCACTGTACACCTTGACAAAAGATGCATTTGCTCAGCCTTAGCCTCAATTCAGTGTAAAGTATTCACAAATACCAACGAGAATGTGAAAAAAATAATGACATTGGACAATAGAATGGATTATTCTGTGGATTGAGGCTAAGGCTGAGCAAATGCGTCTTCTGTCGAGTACAGCGGTGTCTAAACAACTCGAAACTGGAGTATTCTCTTTAATTCTAAAACAGACCTTTTCCATTTCCAAAGATAATGTCATTAGCAACTTCTTTAAGTTCTTTAGCTGAGGTAATAAAAAACAAAAAGAAATGAAAATAAAGAAATGAAAATAAAGGAAAACAAAATTCAAATCAACCTTCTTATATGGAAAATGGTTCTGAACCCAACAGTGTTGTTTAGTGTGATCCTCAGGGTGAGAGACGTCTCATGACTGTTGGTGGCGGCATTGAATTAATTCACTGATTGACCCCTAGAGCCCATGTAGTGTACTTCATGTTACTGTCACCAAAGCGTTTAGCCATTGTCCGTGAATTGCCGTACAAACGCACTAACTTTTGTTCAGTTTATCAACTCCATTTAGTTTTTTGATTCTCTAAATATTAGCAAAACTATTTTAAATAAGGCTGATAGAGTGCAAACCATATGTCCGTGAAACAGTACTAACTAATTAGTACTAAATAGCATTGATGAAACAATAGAAAACAATGGAGATAACACTATTTAGTACTATTTAGTAATAGTACTATTTCACGGACATATGGTTTGCACTCTAAACGAAATGTTGCTAATATTTAGTGAATTGAACAACTAAATCAAGTCGATAAACTGTACAAAAGTTAGTGCATTTGTACGGCAATTCACGGACAATGTCCGAAGGTTTTGGTGACAGTAATATGAGTACACCATGTGAGCTGCTCTTGCGGTCAATAAATTGGTGAATTTCTTGCATACTGTAACTGATGTACATGCAATTTATTGTTGTCAAGGATTTCACTCCATCATCTAAATCAACAACACCACTTGTCTTATTCAAGACTTCAGACCTGGAGGATCACATTCAACAAACTGTACAAAGTTCTTAACAAACGACTGTGCATAATATCCATAACTGGATACTACTGTACTAAAATGTTAAAACCTAATTATCAGATTGGCAAGGTCTTCATGTAGCTGCACAAATTGTCCTGGCTATTGTTTTTTTATGTAAAAACAATACATAGAATGACAATAGAACAATCGCCAGGACTTTTGTGCAGCTACACGAAGACCTGACCTAAGATCTGTATGGCTGCCATTAGTGACTGGTGGTCACCCTGTGTCCAATCCCATGATCCCTTGCATCAATACTTTGATTTTGTGTTTACAAGCACCTGCTAAAACTATACAATATAGACTTTAAATAGAACACAGTATTGTGTTTTGATCAAGGATGGATCAAACTGATGCCAAATTATTCCGATTTTCGCATGACCCAAAATCTCTTTCAAATTCAATACTTTGTGCACACAAGGGATCATGGAATTAAACACAGGGTCTGCATGTTTCTTGAAATCTAATCACAGCTCTATTTACAATAGACTATCAGACAAAGGATCAACGGCACCCGTTTGCCAACTCATGAATTACCACCCTCCCCCAAAGTTGTGAGCCTGCGATGTACTTCAGCGGCAATGTAATGAAAGTTTACAGCTGAGTGAGTGATCCCAAGATTGTCCCAATGTCATCCCTATAACTTGTGGATGACATAATCTATGAGTTAAAAATGACTGGTTATCAAAGTAGATTGTGTGGAGTAGTCTATCCTCAATACCACCATTGGCATTAGAGTCGTTTTCGTATAAGTGGGAAACCTATGGTACCGTGGCACTCAAATGGCTTCCTTTCTCAACCAATCAAAAGCAAGCAGATGCAAGAAGCAAGAAGATATGAATTTTCAAAAATCGAAATTTTGTATGAAAACCTTTGGAAATTATGACTTGGAGGCAACTCTTGCCTCCAACAAAGGTTTTCATACAAAATTTCGATTTTTGAAAATTCATATCTTCGTAATTTGTGGAGCGATCTTTTCCAAACTTCACATTTTTACTAATTTCAACGAGCTCTTTCCAGCTATGATAATCATATTTTTTTTGTCCTGTGAGTTTTGAAATTATGTGATAAACCCTCATTAAACTCTTTCAATACAGCACAGCACGGTACCGTAACTCTCCCACTCATATGAAAACACCTCTATTATGTGACCACTGGAGAGGTGACTATACGTCATAGACTTCCGTCAATCACAAACATCAAATATGCCGAAAATGGCTTCTTTGTTGTTGAAAGTTTATTACTGAGTCAGGGTTGTCGCTAAGTGCCGGCTGCCAGCGAAATTAGCCGGCTGAGAAAGTGCAATCGCCGGCTGAATTTTTCATGCAGTTCCGAAGTTACAATAAATTGTTATTTGTCAAACTATTATTGTCTAAATGAAATGGTTAAAATAAATACCCCCAAACAGCTTTGCTAAAAGTATAACACTTGGATACAAGCGCTATTACCCGCCATTTTCCGCCATCTTGTAAACTAAATACGAAGCTTAGTAACCCAGCATGCAAGAGGTTGCAAAAGACTGGGAACAAGATACGTGTTGACAATGATAGTTACAGGTGTTGGATCGAGGATTGGATAGTACAGTACGCAAAGTGACAAGAAGCGCTCGGAATAAAACCCACTTCAATTTTCAAGCTCGTTTTATAGTTTTTCAAATGAATTTGTTGATTTTCTATTCAGTTTTGGTTTTCACTGAAGGAACCCATCAATGCTGGAATATATATTGCGTCAGAATATTGCCAATGCATTTTTGTGCTTTTCTGTGAAAACGGCAGCGAGTCATGGGTCAATGGGCACCAATCAAATTGCAGTATTTACCGTGGGAAAAATCCCACTCGCGCGTGAAAAATCCCTATACCATTGTTCATGTAAATCAAGACTTAAGCTGACTTCAGTCATGGCATCAGCTGAAAAGAAGCGAAAACATGCCCAGGAAAGGGATATAAGGGTATTTTTTGGTGCTCGTGCTTCTTTTTGGTGCTCGTGCTCCCGGTCAAAGACAGCAAGGTAATTACAACATATTTGGCCTCGCGCACGGCGGTTGGTGTACACGGCATGATCAAAATATTTTGGACAAAATTTCATCAATCACAATGTTCAATTTGGTCAAGAATACTAAACAGCTATATGTTTTTTTAATTTACTTTGATCAGCTGTAAGGTGAATAGCTGTGTACAAGCATGTGAAAGACTGTTTATCAAAACCTTTCAAATTTTAGTCTTCTATCCGGTACATGCATAGATGGGATTAGATTCTCAATTATCATGCTTCTCGATTTGCGGTTTAAACTGTGATTAATCAGGTGAAGTCACTGAAGCATGCCGGTACATTAACTGGCGCCAGAAAGTCTGTCAGGACACAAACGATCCGTTTCCAGACCAATGACACACCACTCTTCTCACATTAATAATGGGAATCGTGCTCCCTGCCAAAAAAAAAATAGATTCAGATTCAGGGATCAACGAAAGCCGCACCTTTCCACCAAAAATCTTTGCCGTCCAAAATGGGAGTGTGGCTTGTATCTGCATGTGTAAAAAGTATTCTAGTGTCCAGTTCTTTATCTTTCGATCACATGCCTGGTTACTAACTACGGACGAACACATTCAGTTCTTGTTCACGTGTAAAACGTCATTCAAAAAATATATCTAAGTAAGAAGACATGATGTATAGTAAAATGATTGCTAAGAACGACTTTGTAGCATTATTTGTTTTAATTCCGAAACTTTACGATCGATGAAACAGAGAAAATCCGAAAATCCTTTCTATAAAAAATAGCTCAATCAGCAGTAGCCGGCTCAAATTTGTCATCAGCCGCCTGACGTTTTCCTTAGCGACAACCCTGCTGAGTGACTTGGCTCGGGTGGTCATGTGACAACAGAAATGGTGGTACAAGTGAACAGCTCCTTTGCAAATCCCAATTTTCTTGTTTATTATGTGAACACTAAACAGTGTAAGTGACATGCAATTCATGAATCCAAATAAGCCAGTTCGGAGTTTAAGAATGAGTTCAGTGCGCATGCGATTTTATCCCGATTATATCACTTTTGTTATTTAAAAATAACACAAAATGTTAACAAAAGAAGGTGATAAATTCGGGATAAAATCGCATGTGCACTGAACCTTATTCTTAAACTCCAAACTGGCTTATTCTCTTGCAGAATTCAAACATTCTGAAGGAGAATTTACCCTTCAGTCAGTAATCACAGATGTTGTTCTCGCACTAACATTATCCTGTTTATAAATAACCAACTCCACAAGCAACCTTACCTTACAACAAGAGTGGTCATTTAGGAGAAGTTTGACTGTATTCAGAATTTGTTTCCCTAATACTACGGTACATTTATTTATTAATAATAAGTCTGAAAGGGAGTTGCAATGTATGTACATTCACCAACAAAGTTCACTTCAAAGTTCCCAAGTTCAAGGTGAACTTTGGAACTTACGAATGAACTTTGGAATCCGCTCGTCCAAAGTGATGTGAAACGCATTGTTAAATGGTAAATTGTGACTACAGTGACTTAATAGTAGCAGTCTATAAAACCATACATTATAGACTATGGCATTATGATTGCATACAAAATTGAGGTTACCAGTATTAGAATACACCCTCCTTAAATTTGTAAGGCTCCCTATTGGTCTCGTCATGTTAGATCTACAGTGGAACCTCTATATAATGGACCTCTATTAAGCGGCCACCCTCTATTCAGTGGCCAATTTTCAAGGTCCCGATTGTTTTTTTTTGTCAGTAAAGCTCTGTAAATTATACCTTTATTAAGCGGCCACCTATATAATGGCCACTTTGCAAAAGTCCCAAAGGTGGCCGTTATATAGAGGTTCCACTGTATTAATTTTAAAATCACTATTAGATGTTTGGATATCTTACCCTGACTTGACTCAATAACTTCTGTCTTCACACCACTACCAGTGCCAGCACTAGCATTCTGATTACGTGTAGATGATTTTGGAAGGTCTGTCTCCATTGGTTCCTGCTTGAGATTGACATTGGTACCATTTGTTGCCATTGGGGGTGGTACAGGGGTAACGACTGGACTATCTGCCGAAGCGTCTTTGTTCACAAGTAGAACATGTATTGGACCATTTTGACTTTTAAGATGAATTTGATACTTTCTAGACATTCCTTGGTGCTGAAGAATGAAAATAAAGTAACAATAATAATTATTAATAATAATAATAACTGTTATTAGAATACACCACTTCACGGTTCTGTCGAGTACCCATGAACAATGGTACCAAGTTGAGGTTGGCCTTGTGCAAATACAATAATAGTCCTTTTTACTGATATGGCGGCCATCTTGAATTATGGGATGCCCAGGGTGCAAGCTAGTAACCATTTGGCCATGAAAAACTACGAAAACCTAATTTAAAGCAATGAATTTGTACAAAATTATACAATACACAACACATGTAGATAGTAAATCATACAACACTATGGTTAGAGTGAAATAGAAAAATAATATATTGACGCGACTCCACATGTACAGTTTTTGGGAGTTTTTGGGTCATTTGCACCCTGAGCATCCCATAATGTTTTAGCCAAAACAATAGAATCCAAAATGGCTGCCGTATCGGTAAAAAGGTCTATTGAATGAAAGCATAAGGACAACCTTGACTTGATACCATTGTTCGTAGCTATACTGAACAGAACCTTGAAGTGGTGTATTATTCTTTTACAGTTGATAGGCACTTGTAAGCACTTTATGTATGCACAAAGAACCATGTTAAACCAAGTCCTCTAAACTGTTTTCAACCCTTGTTCCCATTAAAGTGGGAGGAAATGATCACCACCCTCAGTGAAATATATAAACATTTTGTGTCACTTCACTGTTTTCTTCAAAAATAACAAGCAAAAATAAGATCCAGTATACTAATGTGATCTATAATGAGGATAAAAACATCCTTTTCTCAGACAAACACTTTATATCGGAGCATCAGGCTCCCTTGGGCAAATAGTCATATGCCCTTGAAGCAAGTGCACATGCAGTCTGGGCTTTGATTAATTTTTGAAGTAGCTGTACGAGATGCTCAAAGTAGCCGTATACCGGTACTCAATTATTATTTTTAGATCTGTACGATCATACACAGACAAAAGTAGCCACTGGAGGAATGGTAAATAACCGCCGAAGCTCCGCCGGTAACCAGCTTCTATTGGTAAAGGTAAGGTAAAGATTTTATTTAATGAGGGTAGCACGTAAAAGTATAGTCCCCAGTAATTGGCTTACTTGATGATGATGATGATGATGATGATGATGATAATGATTATAATAATGGCTTATTTTGAAGATGGTAGAAATAAATATATGTATAGACCAAATGCAATAATGGCGTCCAATTTCAATTGCCATTGTTCTGGGGCCGGTTGTTCGAAAGGTGATTAGTGCTAATCCTGGATTAGCGTCAATAGTTTTCTTAAGATTTAATCCTGGATTAGCGCTAATCGCCTTTCGAACAACCGGGCCCAGGACTGACTACAATCTCCTGCAATATAAACGAGACACCTATGATCCCTTCCCCTTCCACAATGTTGATCAGTGATAGTTTGTAATATTTGAGGGAATTTTGAACCCAAACATCAACTTTGGAACGGGGAGGGGGGGTGAGACTTAAGATTTCATGGTGGCACATTTTATTTTGCATGGGATTGTCTCTAGACCTAGATATCAAGATAAACAAATGACGTAAAGTAGGTGTTGAAATTTATGACGTGCGAACGGATTTGAACTGGAAGTCACGAGAAAGTTTGAACTTACGTACATTATAACGCGTTCAAATATTTATGTAATGAACCAATAAAGCAAACAAATGATATATAAGCATTAGTATTACCTTTTGAATCACAACAACTCAACAAGAGCATTGAAAATAACGATCAGTAGAGGTATAAACAGAGGTATGGCCATTGACCCCAAGACAAGAGCTATGGTATATTATTTATCCAAACTTCAAGGACTTTCAATTCGAAAAGTGGCGAAAGAGTGTGTAACGTTTCTAGAGCAACTGTGTGGAGAATTCGTAATATGGATATGAACAGGGATAGATCTGTGAATACACGCCTTGAGACAAGAGGAAGACCAAGAAAATTAAGTGTACGTCAAGAAAGGCAACTTAGAAGATCTATACAGATACTGAGAGAGCAAGAAGGTAATTTCACGATCAAGAGACTCATGGAAAACGCTTGTATTGCTAGACTAGAGGTTTCAGAGAGTACAATTTCGCGGTTTTTAAATAAAGAGGGCTACTATTATCTACAAGCTCGAAAGAAAGGTCTATTAACGAAGACAGACATAAAAAAACGAAGAGTTTTTGCACGGAGAATGCTAAAAGAGTTTCGTTGCGATGTGTGGACGCAAGATATAGCATTTTACCTTGACGGAACGGGATTTGCGTACAAGAGAAATCCCTTGGATCAAGCTCTGGCACCCAAAGCCAGGGTATGGCGCAAGAGATGTGAAGGACTGGATCGTGGTTGTACCGCGAAGGGGCAAAAAACAGGCACTGGTGGCCGTGTTGTGAAGCTGATGGTAGCTATAAGTTTCGACAAGGGTGTGATCACATGCAAAGCTTATGTTAAGTTGAATGGCCCTTATTTCGCCAAGTTTATTGACGACAACTTTGAGACCATGTTTGTCATAGCAGATAAAGGCCAAAGGCGATTATGGCTTCAAGACGGGGATCCAATTCAAAACTCAGCCATGGCTCGTGCGGCTATGGCCCGTGCAAACTGTGAACTTCTCAGTATACCCCCGAGAAGTCCAGACTTAAATCCTATCGAAAATGTTTTTAAACTTGTTTCAGATGCTTTGCGTGAGCAAGCAATAACATCGCAAATCAAAAAGGAAACGTACGAAGAATTTCAGGATAGAGTAATAAATACAATTCAATCGGTTCCCATAGCAACCATAAATAACATAATTGCATCGATGTCAAATCGCTTGAAAGAAATTATAAAAAGAAAAGGACAGCGTTTAAGATATTAGAACTCCTGAAGTATTGTAAACAGCCTATTAGTTAATGTGATTTATTGATAATAAAAATCATGTGCAATGACTATTTCCTAAGACTACAAGTCTGCGCAAATTTCAGGAATAAACAAACGCCCTATAAATGTGAAGTATTACAATCAAACATGCATTTAAAACAATTTACTATCTTGATTATGACTGATTATGACACCTCTATCGCAGTGTCAGGTATAAACATAAAAGTCTTCATAGAATAAGTATGACACCGAAAACCCCACTCCACCCCTGAATGGGGTGTCCTATGACAATGAACGGATCACCTCCACGGTACACCATGTAAAACATGTAATATTACAGCTCTGCAGAATACGCTGGGTGCACATTAAAGCCATAAGAAGTGAGCTCTGCACCATTATACCATGATGGGCTTGAAGTTTAGTATTCTTGTGCAAAAGCGCAATATAACGAGCTCATTGTGCAACGGTGTACCGTTGACACTAAAAGAGAATATATAACATATTATATCTTATTTACACGGTTCACCGTGGTGTATCGTCGTTTAATATCTTTATATTAAGATAAAATCACTGAAAAAGCCTTTCATCTTTATACTGACATATAAATGTCTCAATATACTAGTATATCGAGTTTGTACACTACAAGCATAGTATATAATTCTGAGTTTAAAACATGGTGATCCGTCCCAGTGTACCGTTCACAGCACCGACGTCTGCGTTATATCCATGAAAATATGACATTATGCTAATTCAATTTCAAAGAAAACGGATCGCAGCTAATTACATGGGCTTCAGTGAAGAATGAATTCCGCAAAAAACAACGCGCACATGATGGGATACTGACTTGTTCATCCTGCGGGATTTGTGAAAAGAAATGAAATGCACGAAATCTTACTCTCATCATCTGTGTCTCAACACGGTCAACTGCACCCCCTCTCACAAAACTGAAGTGCTCATTCGCCGTGCAGAATATAGGCGAATCCTTCTCAAAGACAATGTCTTGAGCATAATGCGTCTTTGGAGCTGGAAAACGCACCATCTGTCCCTCGAGGAGCAATAGGAGATTGTGCCAAGGGATAATCTGGGCTGACCATCGAAAGTCATTTAAAAATATGACTTCACAACCTTCAACTCCAACCCAGGCAAAGCTTGTCGTAGCAGGGTTGCTAAATGTATCATATATCATATTTAATGGATTGAGGATAAAGGTTTTCCCGCAATTCGATGGGCCTGTAATTATGATGTTGCGATATTTCCCTCTTCCTTGCTCTAGCAATAAACGTACAGCTCCTACGAACTCAGGTCCATCGATGTTGTTTCGCGTGAGTATATTTCTCGCGAGCTCCAACCATTTCTTATTGCAATTGGATACACAATCTCCTTCAAAGGCAACGTTTAGTCGCTCTAAACGACTTTGCTGCGACCGAACCACAAGACTTGGTGCTTCGTTCAATTCCCATCCAACTCGGATTGCTTCGTCGACAACCTTTGGACCGCGGTTGGCTATGAACTGAGCGAGGTCTGTTTTTCCTTGACTTTGTTGTTCTTGGGCCAACGCTAAAAGTTCGAGACGGGACTTGATTCCTTTGCTTACAACTATTTGCGAAACTTCGTAAACACTCAATTGACGTCTTCTGGCTTTTCCTCTGGCACTTCGTTCTCTTGTGCGACTCCTCGCTCCTCTGCGCCGTGCTTCAGTTGCTCGCGTGGTTTGGGGAGGTCGAGCATTGGTAAGATCAGGATGGCCTTCTGACTGAATATACTCCGAATCTTCTTTCGTGGTGTAACTCCATGCAGAGTAATAATTCTCATGACGATTAGAGAAGTTTACATGCACACCGTGCTTCTCTTGAAGAACACTCCTAACTCTCCTCCACCTGTGCCGTTCAAACAACTTGACGCCCATATGATAGTGAAATCCTGACTCTATATGGTTTTCTTTGGCACAAACCCATTGTAATATCTGCACATTACAAGTCGAAAATGCATCTTCAACTATGGTGACAAAACTCTCCCTGGTTGGGAATATATCGGCATTGACTTGACTGTATGTTATTAAATAAACTTGTCTGACATCGCGATTGCGAAGCAATTCGTTCCCTAGTTGTTCTTCGCTGTCCATTCGATCTTCAGATTTTATAACGTCACTACAGAATTCATTCGACTCTACTGAATCTAACACGATTGTTGTGCAATGTATGTCTTGTACATTTCATAGTAATTACCATATATGCATTGCTTTTTACAAATTGTTGTGCAATGATTTTTTTGTTTTTTACAATAATTAAAGTTTTTTTTCCTGATTTTTTCCGCATTGTATTATTAGCCCTTTTAATAAGTAAACATATCATACATACGCATTACTGCTGCAATATTTGTTCGAATTTTTTAGGATAATTAATATGACATTTTAAATGTGCATTTGCCGTTCGATATTGTGGTCTCTATCTCACACATTCATCCCTCCACACGCTGCATTCCAATCATTCCTGTTATAGACAATCTCCTGCAATATAAACGAGACACCTATGATCCCTTCCCCTTCCACAATGTTGATCAGTGATAGTTTGTAATATTTGAGGGAATTTTGAACCCAAACATCAACTTTGGAACGGGGAGGGGGGGTGAGACTTAAGATTTCATGGTGGCACATTTTATTTTGCATGGGATTGTAGCCTCTCATACAGGTGAAATGTTTCCACATGAAGGTTAGTCAGTCCAGAACAATGCCAATTGAAATTGGACGCCATTATTGCATTCTCTCTACCCAATATTGATAAATGCTACGTTGCCACCTTTCCTAGTATTGGTGTATATTGTTATTTGCCATGAATTTCCATCCTAATTACCCACGGCCAGAGCATCGGTGATCAGTTCTGAAGGTCACAAGTCCAAATCACCTTTCCATTGTAGGGCTAACGCTCAGAAGGATTTTGTGTTTTTTTTTATAGCATTTCAACTTTCCCTCAATTTCTAACTGTACCTGTTTCATAAGTGCTATTATTACATAGCACAGATACTACGTGTGCTCTTATTGGTCAATTAGCGGGCCGTAACTTCCGGTATGGCCCGCTGAAAACAGAAATGTAAGGAAAAGCTATATAATAAATATCTTATTAACCTCGCTTGCTCGGTCCATACGGGAAGTTATGGATCATTGTCTTTTCCCCACTTTCTATGGCCCGCGCACTACGAGCTTGGGCCACAAGGCTGTGCGAAAAAACTCGGTCCATGTGCCTTGTGCTCAGTTAATAAGAGGTATTTATTATTGTTTCTCATTGCGCCATGTTCCATAAGGCCAACTATAGGCTGTATCTAGAATTATTTTGGTTTCTGTAATATCTTTTTTTTATTACAAGAGTGGGTCATTACCCCTCAGCCTAACCCCCAAACCTGGAGGACCTCATAAGTGCTATGCAGCCACCTTTCCTATCTTTTGTTATTTGAAGATGAGCAACTTACCACTTCAGGAATTGGTACTTCTAGTTGAGTTCCCGACGGAGCTTGTATAGCAAGTAATGTATCTCCAGTAAACGACTTACAAACATCGTCATATGTTACAAAAGCAAGCCTCTCATTGTCAGAGTCTTCTGAAATGTTTTTTAGACTTTGTTGAACCCATATTCGCTGTTCATCCAGCTCTGCTTCCTTTTCGTCAAGACCCTCGAGTTCTCGTTTAAGGTCTACTAATTTATCTGATATTTCTCTTGTATTGCATCCTGGACCAGCTCCCCTTGGAAAAACACAACAACTAAATCAGTAGTCTGCAAAGACAGCAAAGAGATAGTGGAAAGAGCAAGGGTTTCACTGGAGCTAGTATTAGAAGCAATGACAAGGAATTTATTATAAAAAGCTTCAAATAATATAAGGAAATCACGTGGACGTGGGCTGAGTAGAATTAAGGATCGACTTCAAGGACAATTTTAAAGTTTCAAAACAATGAGGGTTTATCATGTAATTTCAAAACTCATAGGACAAAAAATGTGAAGTTTGGAAAAGATCGCCCCACAAATTACGAAGATATGAATTTTCAAAAATCGAAATTTTATATGAAAATCTTTGGAAATTACGCTTGGAGGCAACTCTTGCCTCCAACAAAGGTTTTCATACAAAATTTCGATTTTTGAAAATTCATATCTTCGTAATTTGTGAAGCGATCTTTTCCAAACTTCACATTTTTACTAATTTCAACGAGCTCTTTCCAGCTATGATAATCATTTTTTTGTCCTATGAGTTTTGAAATTATGTGATAAACCCTCATTGCCAGAGTCACGTAGCGTCAAGGGCAATTTCAAAACATTGAAAACACTGGATTAATTTCACTTGGCCCCATGCAATTACTTGTTTGATATAAAGGGTAAAATTGAAAAAATTTACATAAAATAAAATGTGCAAAAAACTGCCCTTGCTGAATTGATTGGAAAATTTAGTTTGAAAATGATTTGTATTCGGTCGGAGATAGAATACAAAGGGTAAAATTGAAACATAAAATAGCATGCGCCCTTGCTGAATTGATTGGAAATTTTAATTGTAACAAAAATTTTGCAGTTTTCTTTATCAAAAACTGAATGAGTTGCGATAAAATTAACTTTATCTGATGCTGCAGTACTTCTATGTGGAAATGCAACAACTAATTTTCAAATTGAGCTAATGTAGTGATCGACCAATCGTCTGCCAGTAATACAGCCTTCAATTAAGGAAAAAGTCCTCCTTGATTAACCAATCAGAATCAAGTAATATCGCCCTCTATGCTATAAGAATATCAAAATCAGCAGATGGAATTGACAAAATTAGACAGCTCAGATTTTGAAAGTAACTGCGTGCCAGAATTCACTGGTTACTAGCTTGTAAGAAAATCAATACAAAAAAAGAAGAAGGAAAGATAGGAAACTCATTTCTTAAATCCATGTCTCTTGGACTGAGTCTGTTGTCAGGATTATTCATGTACTATATTATAATATATACGTGTGTGGATGGAATTATTGGTATGTTTGAACATGTTTCTTTAAAATGCACAAGAGTTCCACCTCCTGCACTTGTGTTTATAACTTGTGTACACAGTCATGTAATTATTATGCATGTCTGTTGTCAGGATTATTCAAATATTATAATATATACGTGTGTGGGATGGAATTATTGGTATGTTTGAACATGTTTCTTTAAAATGCACAAGAGTTCCACCTCCTGCACTTGTGTTTATAACTTGTGTACACAGTCATGTAATTATTATGCATGGGTCTGTTGTCAGGATTATTCATGTACTATATTATAATATATACGTGTGTGGGATGGAATTGTTGGTATGTTTGAACATGTTTCTTTAAAATGCACAAGAGTTCCACCTCCTGCACTTGTGTTTATAACTTGTGTACACAGTCATGTAATTATTATGCATGGGTCTGTTGTCAGGATTATTAATGTACTGTATTATAATATACACACCTGGGATGGAATTGTTGGTATGTTTGAATATGTTTCTTTAAAATGCACAAGAGTTCCACCTCCCGCACTTGTGTTTATAACTTGTGTACACAGTCATGTAATTATTATGTATTGAAAGACAACCATTCAAATGGCTTTCTTAAATTGCCTACACTCTGTAGTGTTGATATCTATATAAAGTCTTAGTTGCAATGTTCTTCCGATGAGATGCATAGACCTTTTTACAGGGTAGCAAAGGGGGGGTTGTGATCACGCTTCACGTGCCATTTTTTTTGTAAATTCACGACTAAAAAGAATCATTTAGCGATTTCACGCACGTCTTTCTTGCAAATTCACGGATCATGGTTTTATCTTTTGTTTATGAAGTGTTTTTCGTGATTCACATGCCATTTTTGGGCCAAATCACAAGTCATGTGTAACCCCTTTGCTACCCTGTTTTTAATTTTTTCATTAAACAATAACATAATAACAATAATACGTCCGGAATAATAAAATGTACCCTGCATTTAATGATTTACATGTGCGTAATATCTGAGTATACCATTACAAGGTCATTCAACTCCAAGAGTATGAATATAATGTAGAACTATTTACAGTAGTATGAAAGTGCTCCTTAAAGCAAAGAAGTGCAATATTACAATTCCACTCAAGGGTGAACATTTATAGTATTCCCTACATTTCATTATATCTAAAACAGTATATTAAACACTCAATGAAATTAAGATAGGACTTTTTACAATTCTATTGTTTAAATTAAATGTGGCTTTTTGATTGAGCTGTGATTGACAGGTTTCTGATATTAAATGCATTAATTATACTGTTTGTATTCACACTTTATAAAGAGCAGTGGTGGTAATGTATTTAATAAACCACACCAATTTTTAAATCAGTCTTTAATGCAATCTTGTGCTGAAGGTCTGAAGCCGCAATCCAAATACCTACCCTATTATTGTTCATGAGGGGGGTTATGTAAGATCAATTTCAGAATTTTTTCCTCTTGATTTTTTTTTTACATGAGATCAAGGATACTTCTCTTTGTATGTTCTTTATGACTTGGTTTACTGTACAAGAGCACTTGAATTTGACATGCAAGCTCGTTGCAATCAAATCATTTTTGACAAATAAAGCATCAGTAAATAAATACCGTAAGCGCCATCGCAAAAAAACTCCAATGTACCCCCACTAACATAATGACAGAATTTAAAATGATAGCTCTAAAACTCTATCAACAGAACAGCTCTTCTAAATTATGTCACAACAAGATCGATCTTTTCAAGTCAAAACTTCAACACAAAGTGCAATGGAATTTTGTCTTGCGCGATCTTCGAAGGACTGCTATTCTTTGCACTCTACTCTACCCCTCTAGTCAAGCCCATTTCACTTACTTCCACTGGATGCTGTTTTTCGATTTCTTCTCGATTAGTCCAATTCCTTCAAGAACGTTTGTTATGTCGTATATTCTTCGCTTTTGTCGAACAGCTAAAGTATCAGCAGCCTTGGAGAAGAAATAACAGCACTGTAAACAGTTGGCCAAGAATGGCTAACAAAGCGAGCAAGTCTTCAAACGACGCTTCGAATGGCACAAAACCCCGTCAAAGGCGACAAAATGATTCCAAAAACAAGGCTACTCACAACTTTGAGATCTAAGACGCCATCTTTTGCTTCTTGTAGTAAACCCACAAATTTCGTAGTCAGTAATCCAAGGGATTTTTCATGTCGACTCGGAGTTCCTGGAGAACCGAAATCCGCCATGTTTCCGAGGTGCATGCTGCACGGAATTCATGCGATCATTTGATTGGCTAAATTTCAGTTTTAAATAAGGCGCCCGTTAGATGGCTTTATGATGATGTACTTTAACGGGGGGAGGGGTAAAAATGCCAACACAAATGTACAAATTTTACCTCACAATTTAATTATCTTTGCATAGAAAAATTATTAAGTTATAGAAAATGTTTTAAAATAGCCATAGAATATCTTAATTTTATTAAATTTGAATCATAAATCGTGTTTTTCAAAATAAAAATAAATGACTACTTTACTCCTCCCGTGTTAGTACCAAATAAGCAGTTAGATTTTCTTACCCATAATTCTTAGAATGACGTGTAACATTTTCCCGCGCGCGCGCTTTTACTAAGCCGGTTTTAACAAAACCGTGTTTATGCGAAATTCACTTTGTTTCAATGAAAATCACTTATTTAAAAAGAAAAAATATATAAACGAATTAAGAATAAACCGATTGAGAAGAGAATGGTATTAACTGTTTCTATAATTTTAATTTTCAAGGTAAATATAGTAATTTGAGATGGTAATTTCCCGTCACTCAACATTTTTCCCGCGCGCGGGCTTTTGATGCCAAACGCGCCCCGGCATTTCCCACTGAATTTGAAGTCAGACACAAACTGACAGAGAGAGTAGAAACAGTTTTACTCTGATTTACTCTCGAGTTTGTCCCTCTAAAAACGCTTTATTTGAGAAGCTTTCCTTCTTTTTGGAAAAAGAGCTAAAAAGAAGATTCGCAAGGTAAGTTTTGTCGATATTTTGTTTGTATTTTCATCAGTATCTCGACAGATGTCGCAACTACGCAAGGTACATTGTAGGCTAGCTTCTCTTTTTAAACTTAAAATGTAGCTTCCCTTCTTCATTCTTTCTTTTTGCACTGGGTGGGTTCTTTTTTCCTCTTATTATCTATTAAAAGGATTCCTGAAGTGCTTGTTTTCTTCATTGAAGTTTATAACTTTACAGATTCCTATATTTCATCTCTCGCCTTTGCCTTTGGGAACGGTGGCCATCTCTCTGTTCAATCAAAGGCAAACAAAAGCATTTCCAGGCCTGTCCTTTTTACCACTTCAAGCCAAAGGAACAATGAAGGAGGGAGAGGGTAAAAAGAGGGGGGCAACTCACAGATAAAATTCTTCAATAAAATCTGCAAAGGAATAGGACTAGCCTTTCTGAATGTTTCTAGCTAGTGAGACACAGGCAGCCCAACCATGCACTTCTCCTGAGGCTAATTGTAAAACATAACCTCTATACATTTGTATGCACGCATCTGGGTTTGATAGCTTTCCTGTGTTTGAGCATGCGGAATGTGTAAATGTATTGGACTGTCTCTTTTTTTTACACAGCTGAATCGTGAGCATTCTACATTCCATTGTGCATGTTTACATATGTATGTTCAACTGGGTATGAAATAAGATATGAAACTCAAGCCATGTGAGACATATACTTTTACTTCGATTTCATCAATGCAAAGTGAAAATATTGCTTTTCCCTTAATATAATAATATAAACTTTGCTGTATTCTCTAAATACTTCATATGTATCAATCATCCAACTGGATATGGCCCAATGCGTCCTGCATAGCTGGTGTTTTCCAGAGAACATTCATTTTTACCATTGATCATGAGAAGTTCATACATGTATATACAATACACCTATTAACCTACACCTTGATTAACCTGGCACCGTTTAATTGTTCAAATGGTGGATAGCATAGATTAATCCTTATCCAGTGGATAAATTCTCTTCACTAGTGTTTCAACAACTAGGGCCTGCTTTGCACTGGAATTGTGAGGCTCATGGCTATTCAAATATTAAACATTAAGCTTTAATTCACTGCAAGAATCTTTCAATATTATCATTATTCACATCTGATTACTTGATCGCAGGAACAGCATGTTCCTATAATTTTTCCTTCTGGGTTCCTTTTTCTTGTGATTTGAGAGGGGGATGTTTTTTGGCTGCCCTAGCCAATAGGGATTCTATAAGCACAGGTATCCCAAGCTCAGTGCACCGAGATAACCCCTTTAAGGGGGAAATGGGTAAGGGAAGAAGATAGTTGGAAATTCAGAGGTGGTCATTAAATGGCAGACCTAACATTGTAGCTTCAATGATTTATAAAACGTACATAACTAAAGACAGGATCAATTAAACACAATGACATGATGTAGTACACTTGATTTTATTATTTTGTGACAAAGAAGTGAGAACATGCTTGTATAAGTAGTTTGATAATAAGATAAGTACAAAAATAATGCTCTTTTTGTCATTGTGGTGTTATACATTGTATATCTGCTGGTATATATAAAGTGGTTAAATAGTTGACTGTTTACGTATCTGTTGAACTCACACCCTGGACCAACATCAAATGAAAAGGGAACTTATGACATTCAAAAAATGTGCTTGTCCACACAAGAAAATTTGAAAACTCCAGGCCCCATAGCTTTCAGACCAAAGGCTATTGCCAATCTCTTGGTAGTATGACTCTTAGTGAACTGTCAACAACATGAGAGAGATGTGGCAGATATATTGACAAAAAGCACACTCTTATGAAAATGTCATAAGGTCCTTCTTCACTTGAACTACAATTGTAGTTACTGGTAGTCTCCTACCCAGCTGTTTTTAGTTCCATCACGCAACGCTCCCAGCTAAAAACGGCTGCATAGAATACACTTGATCCAGCTAGCCCATTTGTTGTCCTAGTTGTCTGTTTCAGTAAATCTATTACCGGGGTATATTATGGAAATTGAGAGCAATCTAATTGAGAATCAGACATAGATTGACACAATTTGCATCTACATATTACAGGGCCATAGCTGTCAGTTTATGAGTGGTCCGGTTAATGGTCCGGTTTTCAAAATTGGGGAAAAAATAATATAATCACTCAAGACACACACCAATCACTCAAGACACACACCATCCCCCAACACCCTACGAAATTGGAAAAGAACCGTACTGGCGGCTATGGCCCTGTATTAATATAGAATCACTAAAACGTGCATATCGTCAACGACAATGCATGTAGTTTTCAATAGTTTTTCATTTCGCTCATTACAATAATAAATCAAAAATACTTTTGAATTGGTACAAATTTTTCCTCTGTAAATGTACATATTACATTACTTTGAAATACATTATGTTGAAAATGCTTTCATAACACTGACAACATAATATTATAATATACTGAATATAAAAGGAGAACAAACTCTTTTATCTAAATGAATCTTTTTATATTAAATTTGTGTAGTAAAAAGTAATATTGTAATTAATATTTTTGATTTAACTGAAATGTACATGTAAATGCAATCCCCTTTGATTTTTCAACAAATTGCATATACATGTACTATGAAGCTTTCAATAACACAAATGACACTTTAATTACAGTAATACGCAACAGGACGACACAAGGATCAGGTGACAGCTGTCACAATGGTCATGCTAGATGTTCTCTGTTGCTGTCCTTGTGCCGTCCTATTGTGTAAGGTCCTTATTATTTATGATGAATGCCATCATGTACACAGTAAAATATCAGACACGTACTCTGAACTTACAGAATGAACTATAGGTAATAAGCTTTCAATAGTATATGTATACTGTTTGTTAGAAACAAAATTCATTTTGAATTTACCACATTTATATGACATTGATTATTGCTTGCAAAGTGCCACAATACTTTTACCTGAATATGTTTTCCCATAATAAAATAAATACATTTTGTTTTAATAATTAATATACTGGTCATTACATTTGTACTATTACATAATATCATCTGAAATAGTAAGCTTTTGAAAGGCCATTTCTTAAAGGCATCATGATGATAAACTGTTGTTCAACTTAAGCATAAGGAAATGTCCTTTCAAAAGCTGGCTGAATCTTTAATTATTTTATTTACATATTTTACAATATTCCTACATTTATATACAAATATAGTAATTCTCAATCATGCGTGATTTAATTACAGGACATTTAAAGGAGAACTGAAGTTAATATTGTTATGCACTAGTTACCTTTCTATTTCATTTTTAGTTCACAAATTTTATTTTGATAGCTGCATGTACATGAGTATGGTTTATGACTTAGCGTCACCCAGAAAATATCAATCTACTTTTCCGTTAAATAAACTGCATCTTCTGTTCTCCTTCAAATTCTTTATACATTTAGATGTGAATTTTTCATAATTAATCAACTGAAACTTTTTACAAACTTTGTACACCAGAGATAGTATATGAAATTATAATCACATTAGTATGGTGTAACAGTGAATTTTGTGGACTATAATATTTTATTCAGCCTATAGAATTCAAGTTTAAATCAATTTAGTTCTCCTTTAGTAATAATATTCTTAAGACAACCAGGGCTAAAAAGCTATATGCTATCTAAAAATATGCTTTCAAGATTGTCTGATTCACACTTTTTGAAGTAAATCCTCATCCAATATTTTAAAATCTATATAGATTATAGTTATCCCTTTGTTGATAAAGAACTCACTGAGCCCCATAAACAATATATTAGTAATTAGTAAATGCAGACAGTATAGACTTTAGTTTTTGAGTAAATATGCAATAGATAAGAAGAATACATTTTATATGAAAATAATGAATAAAATACATAGTAAGAATACATAGGTAAAACACCTAAAAATATGCAGTTATTGGTAGAAAATATTAGGTACTGAGGTAAATGTTATGCTAACTGTGATTACCAGTTAAAACTGTTAAACTAAAGGCCCAAATACTGTACAAACAACAATTTTTCAAAACTCTCAAAACAACACAAAATTGGAAATTGTGTAACATGATCAAAAGTTGTTTGAAAAGTTGTTGGTATTCCCTTATTTGCAAGAAGGCCTTCACTAACTCTTACCTAATCTCAGAAACTGCAAGACACCTTGTTTCTGTTAGCATTAGGTGACATCTTTGGTTTAAGTCTTGTAGGCTTGGCTTGACTAGTTGAAACTATGGAAGATCCAGAACTGATAGTTCCTTCATTTGAACAATCTACATCCATAGCAAAAGGCTTTGGTGGTATATTAGGACTCTCACTAAAGAAATTGTTTCTTTGATGTGTTTCTCTTAGAGGAGTAAAATAATTATTGGATGTCAAAGTTGTTGAATGAGCATTGGGACTAAAATGATCATGACTGTCCATCATATCCTCATCTCGCTCAGATAACTTACTTAATCTTGACATTTGTAGCATAGCAGGGAATTGAAGTGTGCTTTCAATATCACTATTGATATTACAATATGATTGCTCTAAAGGAGGAAAGGTGGGAAATCTTGCAGTGTCAGCATCAGACATTGGTGCATCAACACCTAATACAACATCATTCCTTTGTGCAACATCGGGTAATCTCATATGTGATGATGAAGGAATTTGAAGAAGATGCTGTGTTTCACTTACTATATACCCACTACTTGTGTAAGCACCTCTTTGATTGATTGGATCACTGGTTTGTACACTACTTTGATCATCATTACTTTCTGAAACAACAGGAAACTCCACTAATTCCTCCTTAGCAACAGACTGAAGCTTTTCCACAAGCTGCTTTGTTAACTTTAGATGAGTGGTCTTAGGCTTGCAGGAATCTGGGAGGCCAATTGCCACACTTTGAATAATTGTGGCTTGCTTCTCTTGAAGATCAGATCCCTTCTGCTGTTGTGAAGGAGTGGATTGTTTGCGTCTTGAAAGCATGGATTTTCCTGATCTTGAAGACCTGCTGGATCTCTTTGACCGGTTTGATTTGGCACTGTTGAGCCTGGATGATGACTTCAGCCAGTTTGAACTAATCGAGCCATGCAAATTCTTAAAGCTTGAAGAGGCTGCAAACGAAGCAATCCACGGGTGCTTTAGTCCTTCCTTTGCTGACAGCCTTTTCTCTGGTTCAAGCACCAGCAACTTGTTGATAAAATCTTTGGCTAAATCTGAGACATCATTCCATGGCTGAAAGACATAATATTATACAAAGATATTAGATCATCAATTTTTCATAGACTTGTTAGGAAAATATTTATTCCATATCATAGCAGAAGGTTGCAGTCAGTGTGTCTAACCAGACTGAGTTCACTGGTCAAAATATCAAATTTACTGGACAGATGTCTGATGTCCGGCTGCAGGCTTGTTGTTATTAAGACACATGTAAATTTGCATGGACAAATACATAGCCCGTAAAGTAATTTGTAGTGTTTCGTCAATTGTAAATACTACGCAAATCACTAGAGTGGGAAATTGGCCGCCATAAATTCGAACCGGCGGCAAGACAATTTGTATTACGTGATCACAAAATATTTGTCTCGTGATCGAACGTTGAGTCAACCTTTAAAGACCCTTTCTTGTTTAATCACATGTTTTACCTGTTGACATCTCCCTTAATCATTTCAAGAAGAAATGTTGACTCAACGTTCGATCAGGAGACAAATATTTTGTGATCACATCATACAAATTCTCTCGCCGCCGGTTCAAATTTCTGGCAGGCAATTTATCACTAGTGATTTGCATAGTAAAGACTCCGAAAAATCCAAGCCCAGACAGGAATTGAACCCATGACCTCCTGGATACTAGTCAGGCACTCTAACCACTGAGGGTCTTGGAGCGAGGGAGGTCTTGTAATTACAAAATTGTTTATAACTTAAATATATAGTCGTTTTTGGTGGACATGCAGACATATTTTGATATCCAGTATTTTATATAGTCTACATTAGATATATTGAATCACCTTCCCTACAAAATCTGCATCTTTAATTTTGATTTTTTTTTACATTAATAAATTACTCTGCATCGAAAGCAGAAAGCTTGTTTCTCCAAATTTCCTTCATTATTATTAATTACTGGTAAATTGAATGCTCTTTTTTCAGAACAGTTCCAGATACACACGCATTTGATTACTTGTCGTAGTTCTCACTAAATTGTCCCTAAAACCTTTGACATTGATACAAAAGTCTTGTTGGATCTCCAGCGGGATTCCAGCACCCCATTGGAGATGTTTCCATAGATTCACATGTAACACGTGCACAGTAATGAGCCTATATACTTTAGAACTGATAATGCTCAAACTTGATAGAAAACAAGTGTTGTTGTTGTTTGACTTCAATGATCATTGTACAACAAATATGATGATTGTCATGTAGCAAGTTTACTTAAAAATTAGTGCCATAATAGCAATATCTACTATAATGATCGCCATATAGAGATTGAAATGCTCACAAGATTGCCGTAATAATAGAGACACTGCAAAGTAAATTTCAGGTGACATTTGGAATTCCTGTGTATGTGTCTATAAATTACCCATAGTCTCTTGGTAATTTATTATTATTATTATTATTATTATTGTCACCTTAGTAGTTAAAATATATGTAAATATATGTACATATTTTTCGAATGTTATTTTAAGCATTGACACTGACATTTACTTGATAATGACATCTGACGATGTTGAAACGTCGTAACTTTATATCGCTGATTTTTCTTATACAATTATTATTATTATTATTATTATTATTATTAATTTAATTACCCAGTGCTGCCTTGGAACTTTAATCTCGTCTAGTCGTATACCCACTTACTATATGTGGGTATTTCTACATGTATATGTGCCTCTGATCCTCCGGTTTTGGCTTCTGGCCAAAACCCTGCAGGGACAATAATTTTGAATAAACTTAGAAAATAGTTTCTATCTTTCAAAGACACATGCCAAGATCATCAATGTGTAGTTAGGCCATTCAGTGTCAGTTTTGACCTTCACATTGGCATCTGAAACAACAGACTCTACAAATTCAGAAATTACACTGAAATTGAATCTGATTCATCTTCTCTTATATTTTTTTAGGGGAAGGGAGCACTCTCACTTTTGAATATTTCAATGAAAAAGTTCATGCATTCTTCATTTTCTTTCTTTTGCTTCGTTTATCATGCCTCACATAATAATATAATTTTTATTGATCAGACTCCTTATTAAAGATGTAACAAAGAGTAACAAGCTTGAACTTGGCCATAATTGAATGGTTAGGATAAAAAGGTCAGGTCTATTATTGCATACTGAGCATTACCGTCCAGGTATGTGAAAAATGACAACTAATTGAAGCAGATCATTATGGTCATCTCTAGTAGTTAAAGACAAAGTTGGTTAACCCATAAGAAACTTTTAACACTACTCTCACTAAATAAACATACTATAAAAACACATTAACCTAATCAATCTTCTCACTGAGAAACCTTGCCTTGTAATAAGGAGAACTCAAACATCTAAAGGCATTCAAGAATGCTTCAAATGTTGAAAGATGTTTTACATTCACGCAATGTCAGTGATGGTTTTGATCTTCACCAGGTTCATCTTGATGTGCTATTTATTAGTCATAATAGTAGTGCCCTATGTCAGTACATCATACACAGAGTAACAAATGCAAACACCTAATACCTAATAACACCATTTGAAATTAAAATTTCACCCCATCAAGTGTACATGTGAAAAAAATGCAATCAAAACAAAACAAATAAATGATGTTCTCAAACCTTTTTTTTTCACATGCCATTTATATCCACTTTGAGAAGGGAATTAATCTACTTCGAGAATGACTTTTCATGACTGTGGAATTACTATGGTAAACACACTAGTTAAGGATTAAATAACACCTTATAATTTGATAGTGCGTTTAGTATTCACACCAGTAGATTGGATTGAAGAAAAAGCATTGGAAAACATGCTACAGTGTCAAATATTACTCAGCAGAGACACTTTCACACACCAGTGATATCTGTAGAAGAAGGCGTGCCTCAACAGAAGAGTTGAGAGCCAAATATTATCTAACATGCATTTGAACACATGCCAAAAGGAGTTAAGAGCGTATTTTCAGATAAGGGACTAAAACTATATGGACTTTCATACTTGAACTTTACCTAAGCATTGTGTTATTTATTGTATCGTGATCAGCGCTAGAAACGGTTGTCCACTTTATACAAATCACATGTCAGTGGCCTTTATACAAATACATGGGGACTACACGAGATATTTCCTCCGTTTGTTTACTTCCAACAACAAATATGCGAAAACTATGCAGTTCATGTTTATGGGATTACCAGCTTGAACATACCGCAGGAAACGCGCGATCAGTCTTGTGATCGTACCGTTGTAGTATAATACGATAGCAAACGGTGACGGTGTTATATTGATTGTCAGAGTCGAGTCCCTGCAGATCACTCGGCAATTTTAATATGTAATAAAGTGATATCTCCCGTAAAAGATGCCCATTTCTCGACCTCTCAGCAAGGCAGCGGTGGAATCTTGCTCAAATGCCATACGACATATAATAATATTATAATAATAATTTAATATGACTTGCATGTAATCCTACTCGTATCTCTACAAGCCTCAAAACATTGGGCGACGCGACAGTAGTAAATTTAACGTCGTAGGGCTCGTGAGTCGTCAAATGTATGAGACAATACGATCTCGAGGAGACATGTACAATTTATTGTTTACACCATATGGCTCTGATGAACAATAACATTGCGAGACACTCGGTGCAGGAAGTTCGTATCATGTATACAGAACCGATAACAAATGAGATCGTCCGCCTTGTGTACCGTATGTGATTGTAAACCCGATCTCTAGTTCGATACTTGCACAGTTTTACAGGTTCTCATGTTAGAAAAAGTAAAGTAAAATAATTTGAAGGGTTTCCAGAGAGATAAATGGTTTGCGTGGTAGGAAAAGACTCATTACGTTTATTAGAACGTTCCAGACCTATTGGCTGTGTCTTATGTTGCGCATTCTTGTTAACAAAGGATCCTTTCGGGGGCAGTAACCTTTATAGGTCCTTTGATGGCATTCAATTTAGGCCAAACAACCAAACAAGAGCTTGACACGATAGCCAACTCTATACAATTTTAAGTTTTAAACCAACTTACGATAAACACATTCCACCTTGCTTCGTCTCCATGATCAATGTAAATAATCTAATCGGCAATCAAAGCAGATCAATTGAGCATGAAACTCTTTCCAACCACGGAAATGTCCCCCCCATGTATAATATAATAAACAATGAATATTGTACGTTGGAAATGCTCTAGTAACTGCGACCTCCGGCAAACTCACTGAATGAAAGCACCACAGGAACAGCTCTTGGTTTAATATTCCGACTCATCTTAGAAACACTTCAAGGAGTAACAACAAACCGATGATAAATGGGGGGAAAAACACCAGACATCGAGTTTGTCATTGGAAATTAACATACAGGTTGGGGAACATGTCACAACTCTTTATCCTAAGTGTATAACATAGTTAGGTCATGCAATAACACAAAAGTGTAATTATCTTAACACTAAGATGCTATTTAAACATACCTCGCATGAATAGTTATACTTCGCCATGAGAATGGCTCGATACAATCGTGTTCTGTTGTCGTCCGCGAAGGGCATAGCTCCACTAAGTAATATGTACGAAATAACTCCAATTGACCACATGTCCACAGAATTTGTATAAGGCCTACTCATCAGGATTTCGGGAGCGATGTACTCTGGTGTACCACAAGTGGTCTCCATGGTACTATCGTCCGGGCTTTTCTTCAGCTTGGACAAACCAAAGTCAGTTATCATAATCTTGGAATCATTACCAGGATGATAGTAGAGTAAATTCTCAGGTTTAAGATCCCGGTGTGTTATTCCCAAGGAGTGAAGATAACCAACTCCTTCTAGCACCATGTAAAGAACGTGTGTTGCGTCCCGCTCTGTGAAATACCCTCTGCTAACTATACGTTCGAATAGTTCGCCGCCTGTAGCGAGCTCCATTACCAAGTACACCTTGTTTTTGCTCTCGAAGACCTCATACAGGCGTACAACATAACTATGTTGAACTCTTCTTAAAACAGCTAACTCCGATTCAAAGGAATCTTTCCCTTCTTGTATCTCTATCATTTTGATGGCGTACGGTTGTTTGGTGGCTTTGTGTTCGACTCGAACCACCTTGCTAAAAGATCCTTTACCAATGAGTGCCTTGATGGAATACTTTTCGGTGACTCTAGTATCATATCTAGCACTAAATTTGGCGCCTTTGACTCTCTTTTCTGTGAGTTTTCTTTTTACATTACCCTTGTTTCCATTCGAGTAAGCTTCATGTGATGTATTACCTTCGGGGAGCAAAGTTGTCTTTACTTTACGATCTGAAGGGGAATCGTTGACTATTTTCGTACTACTGCCGCAACCCATCGTCATTTTATCAAATTCTCAACGGCAAAGAGAATGAATATCGTATACTACTTGCCATGATCCTAAACGCACCTTGCTTGTACTAGTTACAAACGCTCTCTATCGTATGTCAATAAACAGACCGAATGTCGATCGAATGTTGCCAAATGTTTGTAAATATAATTGGTAGATAAAAGAGCGCTTCCTATTGGGTGAATCGATGTAGGGTCTCAGTTAGTCAATGGGTATATTCGAGTAACGATTGGTCTATTGAGAGGACAATGGATGTCAAATGCAATGACATACATCAAATGCCTAAACATTGAGAATGAAAGACCTCACACGTGCACGAAGATACGATGATGCTTAAAAGAAGCAGGGTATCGACACGATGAGTATGTTATGATCTTATATTTCCTTCCCAAAGCATGGCTAGTCAAAATACAGCAATCTCTTATGGATGCGACGCTGTAAAAGTACAATGAAGTACAATTCGTTTCCCACAAGGGCGTAAGCTGTTGAGTTTGACCCAAATAAAGAATCTTGGAACAGGATGTGCTTGGAGCAAGAAAAAAAATTATGTACAACGACGATTACGCAAATGTTTTGTTTAAAAACACATTGCATGAGTCAAAACCCGAATCGGCCATTTCATGTTTGTCGACGTCATTCGTAGTGTAAAGGAAATGCTACTTTGCAGGGTGTTGGTTTCGCATCCTTTGATGTTTCATTCAAGATAATTAAAATAACTTGTCAGTCAATCACTCTATTAATTCTGAACCCCCTTACATGAAATCTAGCTTCACTCCTTAAAATATCATTTGACTCGAGATTTTGAAACTAAAGACTTTCAGTGGACCAACAATCTTCTTTTATCTGTCAACAAAACCTGCTACAAACTATTTGAAACTTCAGCATACATCACGTGCAATGTTGATCTTTGAGTAATTTGATACTTCAGTTATTATTTTTTTTTTTCATGACCTCATCCAGGTTCAGATCAACTTCGCAAGATTTCTAGGGAAAATTCAGTAGAATATCTGAAAATGCTGTAAAGTTCTTTAATCAGTTTACAGGTGGTGAGATTTATTTAATACTGACAGGTTTTCGGTCACCACGCAAATCCGTTTCGGACTTTACGTAATGTAAGAACGACTTTATTCAAGAGGAAACTTTCACCAGTGCTATGTCACTTCGTAGTTTAAATTTCAACTGCAAAGCTTTATATCATATATTTATATAATATTAGTTTTCCGACCTTTTTTTTGTAAGTTAACGCCCTTTGTTTATGCAGCGCGGCGAGCAGCAGGATGCAGTGGTCAAGGATAATGTTGGGGTGGGAAATAATGACCCAGCTAGCCGACCAAACGTATCAGGATGGCCCGAGGGACAGGAGACCGACGTCGTTTTATTCTCTTTCGCTGTACACCCTTTCTCATAATTCGTATATCACACAGCCCACCAATTGGCTGCATATCAAATTTAATTTTACCGACTAAGTACTTGAACTGTTTATAGAAAGTTTGAGTACATCCTAAAATGCATGAATGCACCCGCCCTCTCACAAATAACTTTTTCCTTGGCTTCTCTTTCCCCTATATTGTCCTTGTGGACGCTTTCCTCTGTTCAATTTTTTTCCTACAAGTTCATCCCAGTCACCTTTTGCAGGATTTGTAGCAGCAACCTCTCCGCTGGAAGACTTCAAAGCGCTAAGCGCACTTCACGATTATCAGGAATCTGAAACCAGAGCCGGTAAACTAACAATTCCCAGCCGTAATTTTCCTGGTTTGTTTATAGGCATTTTTAGTGAACCACTTGCAACATCGAGAATCAGAAATGGCATAAACATACTGTAATTCTTCTGCAGTAAAGACTGGCTGACCCATATAGTTTGTGCCATCAAAAACCCATTCGCAAATCTGTATGTTGTGTTTGGACTTGGACCAAGTTCGACGAGGGCCACAGTCACGGCATCTTGTGGGAGGTGGGGAATGCCGCATTACCCTGCTTGGCTGAGTCGGCTATCTCTTCCCGAGTGCTACCAAGCAGGGTAGGAATGCATAAGGCTTCTCCGTAATTCTTAGTGTGTAATTGGTTTGACTGAAATGCACTATCGAAGTATGACGAAACAAGATAAAATAGGTCAAATACCTTGCAGTTTTATCTACCTTATTCTGTGGAAAATTAAAATTCGAAAAACCAACTGATGGCAATTCATCAACAAATAGACAGCCAACTGAGATCCGATTTACTTCATAAAATACCAAGATAGCCGAAGGCGCCATGGGTTTTCTGTCTTATTTTTAAAGAGGTACACAAGATACTGAATAGAAACAGGTCATCATCAATTCATTCAACACCTCGTTGGAAAACCATAGAGCTTCAACGCCGAACGCTTCCGTCAACATCAGTTTAAATACGGATTTCCGTTATATGTAACAACACAGCATTCAGAAAATAATGCAGTCATCCTGGAGCTTTAGAACGGCCAAGGCCATCACTGAAATGAACCGCGGCATCCATGACTGAGGTTTTCCGCATAGCACTGCGCAAGGGATACAGTCCGAGTAATCTCCGGTACTGCAATTATCTGCCAACTCCACCCCATGCAAATGAACTAGTAGTAATCATTAGTTAATAGTGACATTGTAATTTTCATTATAACTGACTCTGAACATGTGGTGGCATCTAAACTAGATGATTTGCACAATTCGACTCATGTCAGTATCGGGATTCCCTTTCGGCACCGGGCCATGAGGAGTGTACCCTGGTTCCAGAGTCTCGAAAGTCAGGTCCACGAAGTCTTCGCTCGCCTCCCCACTAATAGTAGCCTCTGGAACCAGGGTATGAGGAGTGAGAATCTCTTTACAAAGTATACCTTACTGACGCCTTCAAGCGACTAGCCAGGGGAATACTCCCTATAATGGACTATTTTTCAGGCTGGAGGTATATAAAAGAGTAGGGATTCAAGCATAGAAAAGGGCAAGGGAAATCATTTAGGGCCTTTCAAAATATCTTCAACAGACGCTAACTGTTGATTCATCCAAATGTTCCACTCGACAAGTGAGAGGGATACCATTTTCTATGGGAGGTATATGAAACTTTGGGAGGTATAAAACTTTGTTGAGTACCCCCCTAGTTGTACTTTCTTTTACAAGCACAAACATAAGTATTATTATAAGATTTTGAAAATGGCAGACTTGAATGTGCAAAAGTAACCCTGCAGGAGGGGTTAGTGGGCCCCTGGGACAATAACATCTGTTCTATTCACCCAGCCAGAAGACTTCCCATAAAAAAAATTCCCAGGAGAGAAAATATCAGAACATTTTTTCCCAGGAGAGACAATATTTCCTAACCAAAAAAACAAACACAAAAAAAATTAAACGGTGCTCAAATAAGGTACTTTTTATAAAATAAAACTATTCCCAGGTACATAAATATTTCCTATGCACATAACCTAATATATATTCTGTATATTTCATATTTTTATGGGATAATAGTTCTAATTATTAACTTTAATAGAATATATTTTTCACAGGAACCTATAATTGTTCCATATAATATACAAATAATCAAATGCGAAACTCATCTTAGGTTTCCCAGGAAAGTACTGGTAGAACAGTTATTTCACAGAACAGACACCATTAACCCCTCCTGACCCTGGGGATTGATGACATTGGCCTAAGGAGAATATGCAAAGTCACAGGCAGTTCCTGATCTAGTAATCAATTCTGCCAGGCAAATTTTGGCTGAGCATTTTAAAAACTCTTAAATACTTCCGATACTTTATAGATTTTCTCAGTGAAGCCATTCGGCTTGTAATCCATTTTAGTCCTTGTTGATAACATGACTAGTCGGCAACGTCGGTCACACTTACTCCCCTTGCATGAATTTCCTGGGCAGAAATTAAGTTTCCCTTGGAGCAGGAGATCTTTGCCGGAATTTGCGTACATCGTAATAAGGAAAACTGAGACAAAACATTCATTCTCTCGCTCGTAGAGAAAGTGACCTTTGCTCACAGTGCAGTAAAAGGCGAAACTAACGAAATTAAAGTGGCCGTTGTTTCTTAATTCGACGGCTCCTATATACGATCGTCATACTCTGGACAGTTGTCAATTGACCATGGAACTACAGTGGTTAGGTTAGAGGTTCTTCAAATAGGTTGTTCTGGAATCCACTACTAGAAAAAAAATATTCTGCTTGCAGCACGGAAAAATGTAATTCTCTGCGGGGGGTTCCGACTGCCGACAAAACCACACAAATTTCTATGCTCTTTGAGAAAACTGAGTGTATATACGTTCAAATGAGAACTGTTCTTAGGCGGAACCTCTAATGATTTATACAGTTAAAAGTCATGGATCTTACAAATAGTTCCCATGCTTTAATTAAAACGTTGCAGGGCATTTTCGACCATCACTCGTATTTTCGAGCTTGTAATTCCAAAGCAATTCAGTTTAGTCTGCAAGTTGGGAAATAAAGACATTATTATTATCAATTTTTTTTATCTCCCGCTGTTTCATTGTTGAGCCGTAGTGATTGGTCAATGTACAGGCAACCGTCATCAATGTCGAGAATCGTAAAAGAGGAGTTCTTTTGCGAACCATTGTGGTTCTATTTTGCCAGGGAATGAGAACACTTGAAGTGTTATCATGTAGGGTAAAGAGAAATGAACATCACCAACTGTATTTTGGGTGGAGTCAAGATTAGGACTTCTGGTGGTGTTGAAGTTCCTCGGGGGTGGGGTACTCAGGAAATTTTCGATAAGGGGTGTGCCGCGGCGACTTAAAAACCCTGACTGGCTTATCCCAGACGTCAAACAAGATTAAAATATCTACGATACGAAACCTTCAAGAACCGGGAGTGCCAAGAACACGATCCAATTTGGGGGAGATTGCACTTGTTCTCAGTGGAAGAATCATACCCTCAAAAGGCAAAATAGTATCCTATCTGCTTGATCAATCTAGAAAATATTTCATTAGCAAAGAACTGTCCACTCACTACCTTTTTCTCGGTCTGCTCTTTCCTCTACCCTGGGTACTCTTCCTCGCAAGAGGAATCAGATTCCACCGGCCCGGGATTCCACCTGTGGGGCAGAGGCCACTGAGACAGTCGAATAAATGTTTATATGTTTTGGAGTTATTTCAGGAAAACGTATTTTAGTTCTGTTTGGTTTGTTTACGAGTTTGTTATCGCGTGTGCTGTAATCAAAAGAAAACCGTACTGATCTAAAATTAACTGTGAACGTAAACATCTCCAGAACTTGATATCACGCAATCGAACTTTCAGCAACAGTGAAACAGTAACAGAAAAGGTGGATCATAGCCGAGAAATGTATGCCAATTAGTTACTGCTCTCGATGTATTACTTCCATCCCGTCTAACTGTAGAATGTTCGTAGTGGACGTGACTATCACTAGTCTTATCTGACACAATTTAGACAAACCCACTTGACCGTTCAAGAGGTGCCAGAACGAGAATGTAATTTCCGTCGTCGTTGTCTTCTCTTCGTTGAGAACGGCTACAAGCAAGCACGTACAAGCATAAAAACAAATAATAATCAATGATAAAAATAACACAGAAGTCAAGTCTTGGACTTTGGATTTAGTACAGTGATCGCGCAGTGTCCGTTAAAGGATATACATCCTTATCCAGCTCATACTGTTATCCAATACATTTGCCGTTAGAACCGTGTGTTCGTCATGTTGTTCGCTGGCGTCTTGCTCTATGCCCATTTTTTCCTTTTTTGATTTTGGCGAATCACTCGGGGTTCCAAATTGTAACTCTTTCCCATCGTTCATCACCGCATAATCGAGGCCCTGACGTGGTCTTAAGTTATGTGCCATAATATAGGAAATAAGATATATAAAATTTTAACTTGTTTAACTGATCACTATTTTTCGTACTACTTCGCTTGCGGACTAGCAACTATATGGTACAGAGTCCAGCAAGAGTACTATATGTAACTGTAACATAATATCTCTATGGAGACGGAGACGCGCATATCGTATCCGGTCATGAGTAAACATATTTACAAACACTTACTGCTAAGTAAATCTCTCATATCTATTTTAGTTGAATTAAATATTTTGAGCAATCTACCCAAAATAAACAAAGGCCGATTTATCCGAGTGGATAGTGTTACTTTAATTTAATCAAGTTCCAAATACATTCACAGTGAATCTAGTGAATCTGAGGTGGATCTAAACAGAATTCAAGATTCCCTACTGATCCACTCTTTGAACAACCGGACCACTGAACCCTAAACTACAATAGAGGTAGCAAAGTTTTAAAGTACAATACTGAGGTCAATCGTTTAGCTGTATAGCTATCAAATGTTTTGCATAGAGGAGTACTGTAGAGGTGCCGCACCCTTGCAAGTAGAGTTTTTATCAATCCATGTGTTCTGGGCCGATCTTTTGAATCTGAATTCAGCGCGAAACTTGATACACGCATTGGTCTGTCATGGCGTACGTGCCTACATGAAACAAGTAGGCAGTAGTAGGTTCATATAATAGCTTCTTATACTTTATGGCCAACCTCGCCAGCGCTATGTCAAGTAAGGCCGCTTCAATGAACGTGTATAACGAATAAATCAATCACAAGTGGAAACTACCGAAGTCTTCTGTGGCATGGGCTTGGCTTGTTTCGTATGACGGCGACAACATTTTTTGACATTGGTGTATATTTCAGAGAACTTGAAAAATACATTTATTAAAATATACGTCATCCAAGTATGTGCTGTAAACTGCTTTTTTGGCATGATTTGGGTAACGATCGATGACTGGGCCGCAAGAATTGAAAGTGAGGGACGTGAACTGGTTATAATTACGTGATACTAACTTTAGTCACGTTTACTTCAGGCTTCGGTTTAAAGACTAAGCTAGGAAACGTTCCAAGATTACGGGATGATTTTATTGACATATGAATTATTTTACAAATATAGTATATTGCACTTTGTCTAGAAAATGCTTGGCTTCTAAGTACCGAATTTACTCCCAACTAATATTTCCAATCAAACACGATGGATCAGTTTCGAAATTGATCGTCCGTGGCCATACCTAAACTACAGTAACATTAGACACAATTATTCCACTGAATATTGATCGGCTCTAGGTAAGAATAGTAGAGTCGTTTTAGTGGGGAAGTTACCGCACAGTCATCGCACCGCTGCATCTGTGCACACGCTTTTGGATTGGTTCAGAAAGGAAGCCATTTGAGTGTCACGTTACCGTATGTTTCCCACTCATAGGAAAACGACTCTATCATTATTTAATTGCATGTGCTGAAATGTTTTTCGTACTAGTTTATAAACACGTTTTAACCCTTGTTTTTGTTTTATGGTGTTTTGTTTCCGCATTTAACCCTCTCGACTTCAAAGAATGCGTTTATCTTTCTGAACAGAATAGCCTGCGTAGCCAGGCTCTAGGGGAAAGGAGGGGGAGGGGTGGGAAAAGGGGAGGGGGACTGGAGAGTCCTTTTCCCCTTTCCCCACCCCTCCCCCTCCTTTCCCCTATAGCCTGGCTACGCAGGCTAGAACAGAATAAAATGAACTTCTGACAATTCTGAATATAGAAGTGTAAGGGGGAAAGTTCTATCTAATGTTTCTGATGGCTTTTTCCAATTGATTTTGCATGATATTTGTCCAGCTTGTAATAGAAAAGTTAAAAGTCCTGTAACTAAGAGACTGTTGAAACGGGGAGCGATTAAAGCATATAAGATGTTGATCTTGCCATCGAAACTATGATATCATCTGATAAGCCTGACTCCAGGATGCCATTTTGGTTTCCTTTGTCCGCAAAGATCGTAGATGCTCGAGTACCACCCAGGGAATGGAACTGCTCGCTTACCTCCAAGTATATGAAGCCAAAACACTATGCAAAATCCTTCTGCAAAATGCGGCAGTTGAAAACCTTGTACCGTCTGTGCTCTGCCCTGCCGCACCAGAAACAGTCCCTTGGGAATCCACGAGTTCGCCTACAAGACACGGTAACCTCGCGGGAACATGAAATGAGGATATTTCTGGTCTTATAATAATAACTGCTTATTAACCGAGAGCGAGGTCTGTACGGAAAAATATCAGACCGAGGTCTTGACCGCGAGGTCCGTACAAAAAAGACCGAGGTCTGATATTTTTCCGTACAGACCGAGCGGACGAGGTTAATAAGCTGTTTATTATATGGCGTTTTTCTCAGTTTTTTGTGACCATCATATCCGTTTCCGGTTAAGTAGCGACTCGCGTAAGACGTGGTGCGGATTTGGACTTGAAAGCGATTTGGAGCCGTTAATCAGACCTTGTTTGCTTTTAATTAAATACAAGAATTTGATTGGTACAAAGCTCAAAAAAGGTGTTTTAGCGCCAAATTCAAACCTTCCATGTTCATTAGATATTAAAATAGTGTTAGATAATATCCAACGATAAAACTTTTCAAGAAAGCATCAAATATTCATATAATTGTATTGTAGAAGTCTCAGCGATTTCTATCGTGAGCAAGTTTGTATACTGAAGAAAATGATCATACCATACACTGTAATTGGATAATGTTTGTAATGAGTCGCCAAAATAAGCCTAAATGGCCGAGAATGCTACTAATTCGAATCAAACCGGTTAGTTTTGATAATATGCTCAAGTACGTTAAGGCCTGGGATGGGGGGGTGCTAAACTATTTTTTATTTTGCTGTTATGACACGTTTTGCTCGAAATTCACGAAACTTCGCACAGCTGCATAACTTAACGAGTTTCAACTTTTAAGATAATAATATATGTGATAAAATGATCACGTGACCTCTTGCCTCACTCCCATGTCCCTCGAAAATTTTTTTAAAATGGGGTGATGGGTATTTTATGTATGGAAAAAGTTATGCCACATTTCGTTGGTCTTTGTGACAGGTATAAGAATTCGCCCTCACACCTGAACAACTAATGTGCATTAAGGAGATATTCGCTTCAATATGATTGACCCTCCAGGTCACGTGTTCCTATTTTGTCAAATATCTCCTTAATACAAATTAGTTGTTCAGGTGTGAGGGCAGATTTTTATACCTGTCACAAAGACAAAAACGAAAATATGGCATGACTTTTGCCATACATAAAATACCCATCACCCCATTTTAATACAAATTTTCGAGGGACATGGGATGAGGCAAGAGGTCACGTGATCATTTTTTGACAAATATTACTATCTTAAAAGTTGGAAGTCGTAAAACTTATAAACCTGTGAGAAGTTTTTTCGAGCAAACTACATAACAGCAAATAAAAATAGGCTTAGCCTCGTTTTGACGTCCATCCCAGTGCAACGTACTTTGGTCTGAACAGTCATTGATTCATATATAAGAAAATTGAAGAAATTTTAAAACATCCGCGTTTTTCTCGAGATGTGCGTGACAAGTAATGACGTAGACTTGACAAGTTTTCACTTTTAAATAAGGTGGCTGGACTGGGTTTTATTAGGTGGCGTTACCTTCCATGTTTGAACGGAAAATACGTTGCTGCTGACAAACTAATTTATATTTTTTATAACAAGTCTAGAGATAGATTAAAGTTTGCCATGATATATGTTTCATCACGATCGGAGTTATTCTAGCGCCAAAATGACGTTATTACGCTTTTTGAATAAATTACTTTTTCAGAGAGAGTAGAGTTTTGTTTAAAAAATTGTCTTCAAGACATAAAGTTCACATTGTCGTCTTCAAGTTTACGAAGTTTCGATGATTTCTATGGAAGCGTTTGCAAATACATCGAAAACTTTTTGGTAACGAATTTGTAAACAATCCTAAAAATTGTGTCGGGTGCCCGAAAACTTCGCTTTACGGACTATAAGTAAACTTCTTTTGAGCTCATATTGTTCTGCAACCTTTTCGGGATTCCTTTTAGGAAACGGAAAGAAATCGCTTCATTCGATTTCGAAAAATACGAGTTCCAGTACAGATATTTTTGTCTTTTGTCAAAGATTTCACTTGTCTTTACTGAAAGGGGTAAAACTTAAAAATCCGGTGATGAATTTTTCTCTAACTACCAAGTCAATTAGTTTAGATAGCACATTCATCAACCTCATTGAAACACTTTAACACGGTCAAATATTTTTTCTCAAATCCGAAGACTTTTGCATGCCCATTTCCAGAATATGACAACCGCATCTTATTTGTGTTATGTTTTCTTTGTCATGCATCTCTATTGTACAGAATACTTGCTAAAATTGTGCATTCCAACACACCATGCATTCCATGCACCGCCTGATTGCCTTCCGAATCCCTTCGGTATCTCGGATATGGGCATTGTCACACAATTGTATTATATTATTATATTATCATACTCGGACGGGACTCGGAAGGTAGTCAGGCGGTGCATGGAATGCATGGTGTGTTGGAATGCACAACTTTAGCAAGTATTCTGTACAATAGAGATGCATGACAAAGAAAACATAACACAACTAGATGCGGTTGTCATATTCTGGAAATGGGCATGCAAAAGTCTTCGGATTTGAGAAAAAATATTTGACCGTGTTAAAGTGTTTCAATGAACTTGAAACTTCAGGGATGTGCTATCTAAACTAATTGACTTGGTAGTTAGAGAAAAATTCATCACCGGATTTTTAAGTTTTACCCCTTTCAGTAAAGACAAGTGAAATCCTTGACAAAAGACAAAATGCATATCTTTACTGGAACTCGTATTTTTCGAAATCGAATGAAGCGATTTCTTTCCGTTTCCTAAAAGGAATCCCGAAAAGGTTGCAGAACAATATGAGCTCAAAAGAAGTTTACTTATAGTCCGTAAAGCGAAGTTTTCGGGCACCCGACACAATTGTTTAGGATTGTTTACAAATTCGTTACCAAAAAGTTCCGATTCGATCTATTTGCAAACGCTTCCATAGAAATCATCGAAACTTCGTAAACTTGAAGACGACCATATGAACTTTATGTCTTGAAGACAATTTTTTAAACAAAACTCTACTCTCTCTGAAAATCGAATTTATTCAAAAAGCGTAATAACGTCATTTTGGCGCTAGAATAACTCCGATCGTGATGAAACATATATCATGGCAAACTTTAATCTATCTCTAGACTTGTTATAAAAATTGATTTTAAATTAGTTTGTCAGCAGCAACGAATTTTCCGTTCAAACATGGAAGGTAACGCCACCTAAAAACCCAGTCCAGCCACCTTAATTCAGCTAGTCAAGACACAAAAGGATCAGCTACAAGTGCATGACAAAGTTTAACACACTAGAAAGTATATTTTTATGAAAGTTGAATATAACTTCAAAAAGGATTTTTGAGTAATTTTCTTTTTTCACTTCAAAGTTCAAAACAAGCGAGATAAAATGAATAGTTTTTTCAATGTTTATGAAGTCTTCAATCCTCGTCGTCGCTTTCGATGATGTAGCGTGGTCTCTTCTTTGGAAAGCTTCATCTTTCAAAATGTTTGCCGAAGACTTTTTCTCGGTAAGATACCTTTGAATACTTCGCTGGAAACTTGAAATTGTGTCTGGTTCGTACTCTTCGCCGGTGGATTTGCGTACGCTCATGAAAAACTTTGCTAGGATGTGGTCTAGCTCTTGCTCAGGTAGACATTCAATCTTAATTTCGTCCTTGTTTATGCTTTTCAAGTAGCGTTGTAAAGTGTTCATGTCAGAAACAGTTTTTCTTATGGTGTTAGCACTTTTTTGATTGCAAATAAAGCGCTCAATTTCTTCTTGGCTCCCATGAACTTCATCAAGTTCGTGATTTTCGGCTTTCTCAATTTCCAGTTCGGGATAATTAAATTCAAAAAGAGAAAGATCTTCGTCTTCTTTTTCCATGATTAACTTTTCAATCGTTTTCCTTTCTTGTTTTCGACTTTTTTTGCTTACAGGTAATCGCAAAAACTTAATTTTCAGTGAATGTTTTGAATTTTCCCGGTCTGAACGAAATAATCAAGTTGGACCGTTTCTATGGTAACGGTCCAAACTTGCCAAATACGCCTTTGGACAGACCGCGCGTCGACCAATCAGAATCCAGGAAATTATCAAGCTATATAATAAAGTTTATTATTATTATTTATTATATTATTATACACAGAAATTCAAAAAGTTTCAAAAGTTTCTCTTTTGCATGTTTACTTGTCTGTTTTCTGTCTGGGTTCAGAGTAGCCTGCGAATACAGCCGCTTTTTTTCGCTCGCCACAGGGGTCTCCGCCAAAAAGCGGCTGTATTCGCAGGCTAGGTTCAGAGTAGATGATTAACTCCAGGCTTGATTGTGTGTACCTTCTTATCACTTTTATTTACCATTGTGATGTCAAATTCCATGGATTGACGTTGTAAGTCCAATGCCACGCAATTTTTTGACTGCCCACTTAAAGTGCCTATGAAACGAAAATGTCGATCCTTGTTTTATTGTACATTATTGTTGTTTGGTCTTTCTCTGAACATTTGCTGTATTTAAACATCGACTTTGAGCGTGCGAACATTTTCTTTTCGCGGTTCGAAAATTATCATTTTCAACCAAAATGTGCGACAAGAGACTGGGCCCTTGACAATGGCTCGGTGACGTCATAAGTTGTGTATGCCTTTGTTTGCACAACTTATGACATCACATTTCTATAGTTTGACCGAGCGGGAATTGTCGCACTTTGAAACCCAAAATGGCCAACTTCGTGCGCGAAATAAAAAAATGTTCCTGAAGCTCAATTCACTTTTTATTAACGCCGTGTAAACAAGCAAATAGTAAACTTTCGTAGTAGCAAATAAAAACGGGGTCTGTTTTTTCGTTTCATAGGCACTTTAAAACCAACGAGTGACTAGTGGTTTTGCTTTGTGTGTGGTTCCGAGAGGTAACAATCCTTGGAAAAAGATGACCTCACTGTTCAAGAAACAAGCTTAGAAACCCAGGGAGCTTTTCGAGAATGGCCGCATTAACTAATTAAGACCCAATATATGAGAATAAAAGCTGCACTCTCCACATGCTATAATCTGCTGAAAGGAAGGTTTCATGCTTCTTTACTACCGAGAAGAATGTTATCTGGCAACAAAGTGAACGCGCTCATGCTGAGCTATAAAACTTAAGCATTTCACATGTTCTAATTAACGTTCATCTAATCGTTCCAAGTGGGGTCACAAATTTCATTCCTGGTAGCATTTTATCGTGGAGCAACGCAAAGTGGAGCTTAGGATTTAGAACACGAAATCTCTTCGGTTTCCGGCACGTGCAATATCGTATAACAAGAAAAAAGATTAAAGGCGTAATCTCAATATTTACAGGTTCCTTTGCATTCGTTGATGCGGAAGCTAACTCGTATAAAGGGCGGGGATTTGGTAGTTTAATAGACCATATGCTTCTCATACCTCCCGGCTTATGCCCCATTCACACCAAAACTTGTTTTAAACTGGGTTTTTCTAGTTTCTATAATCTGAGAGCATCGAATTTCACAAGTAGATAATTTTCTAAACCTGTTTAGTTAAACCACTTTATAACATGTTTTAGCCTCGGTGTGAAAATGAGGATTCTTGTTTCACGTGGGGTACATGAAAGCCAAGGATAGAACAATAAACTAATTATGCAAATCGAAGGGTTTTGAAGCGGAGGGAAATTGATGGGAGTCGGGGCCGTACATAACCGAAAATTCAAGGGGGGGGGGGGGGGGGGGGGGGGGGGGGGGGGGGGGGGTACGTATTTAACAGCAAAAATTAATTCAAAATAGATCAGTTCTCAGTACTTTTTGGTATCTTTTTCGCCTTGCTAGGGGGAGGGGGGGGGGGGTAACTGCCCCCCTGTGCTGTGTACGGCCATGGGAGTGGGTTTTTTTTTCATTGTCCTCTATGTCGTGAACATCTAACGACTGTATGCATAAGATAAATGACAGAAACTAATAAACCTCAATCGTTTGAGAGCTTGGAATGAATGTGTGATTGAAATCTGTGATAACTTCGAAGAGCATTCATTCCATGTATTGTTATCAGTAATTTTGTGAAAGTTAGGGATTTACTAGTTTCTGCTGAACTAGATGCCCTGTTTAAATATTGCTAATAAAAAAATGTAAGTGAACCATACAACAAAATCTTGGAACGTAAAAACGACTTCAATATTTCTTGAATATTTATGCGCTCTTTTTTATCAATCTCTATGCAAATTTAAAATATATTTCACTTTGCTGTCTATCTGCTGTTACTCATACTTGACACTTTCTATGGGTTGCAGGATCCTTTATATTAACCCTTCAAATATAGTTCACTTTGCTGTCTATCTGCTGGTACACATACTTGACACTTTCTATGGGTTGCAAGATCCTTTATATTAACCCTTCGGGTTGTTCTCCTGTAACCTTACACTATTTATTCAGATTATGTACTTGTGATTTAAAACATTGTGTGGAAAATAAAAACTGAGCCTATTTCTACCAGAAAGTCCGGAATTTTGGCCTACCAGCCTCGGTTTCGTGTATTTTATACGTACTGTTCACATTTAAAAAAAGGCTTTGCATCCTTTGCATAGGGCGGTTTCCAGGTTATGCACGTTTTTGAATGGGCGGAGATATAGTTCAAGTACGTCAATGGCTTCCTGAGTCTCCTGACACTGATCGATAAACTTGGAATTTGTCACATTTGAACAATGTATCACTGGAGTTTTAGTCGTGCGTATTTTGCGTATGTAGGTGGAAGTGACAGGTTCTATATATGGGTTTTTGTATCAATATTCGTTTAGGTAAACATATTTGTAAAGTACTCCTTGATGAAACGCATTTGCGCAACCTTGGCTTCAATTATGGTCAATTATTCACCAACGAGAATGCGAATAAATCCTGACATTGTATACCCGGTAATGCACTGCTTATTAGTATTCTTTATATAGAGAATACTAATGAGGATGAAGCTTTATATAAAAGGAAGGTCTCGTATTGGTGTCGTATCATTGACCTCCCAGTTCCCTATAAGGGACGACATATATTATATGTTGTCAGGCAAGATTGCTCCTTGGTCACACTTTCGGACCGTTGTTCAAATGAGGCTTCGCCTCGTGGTTTTAAACCCGATAAAACACTCCTGCTCGTTTATTAAACAGTACTTAATTCCACAGGTTATTCTCTGGATAAAGGCTAAGGCTGAGCAAATGCGTCTTTTGTCGAGGAATACAGCGGTGTCTGCCCCTGCACTCGAAACTGGAGAACCGTTTGCTACGCGGGTGACAACGTTTAGACCACACGCAAACTCCAAACAAGTCATTTTATTGTCAGTCTATTTAGCGTTACAATAAAAATATATATTTCAAAAATATATTTGAACATCGGTCCAGATAACTATCGGTATAATAAAAATGTATTGAACGTTTTAATTCAGTTAAGTATACTGGAGAGATCAATTGTTATGTATCGGGTTTGTTAGGGATATGACTACGCTGGTTGCTGTGCACGATGGGTCTTGAGTAGGGCTTGCTTCCATGGGATCTTACCTTGCCAGTGACTGTCGAGGTGGTCTGTTAAAGACAACCAAGTAGTGAGTTGCAGAAGTGGATGAGAAGAGAGGCCATGTAAGGGTGAAGAGTGTCGTCGAGATTGAGTGAGAAAAGGTTTGGGTAATAACGAATAGGTTGTGAGTCTCTCTATGCCGCAATACGTGCAGTTTGACCGCTTGGAAAAATATATGTCTATCTGTTTTTAAAACGTTTACTACCGTTGCAACAATATCAGAACATTCAGCATACTCAGGCTTGTGGAGAGCGAATTTGTAAAGGCAATCATACGGTTTCGAGTTCACTTTGGAAATAATTTGCACAAATGTTTTATTTTTCAGAGTATCAAAATTTATGGGCTCGTGTAATTTGAGCTCTTTGAAAAAAACACGAGTGCAAATTATTCCAAATTGAACGAGAAATCATATGATTACCAATTAATAATATTAAGGTAATATTATTTTTCAACTGCACTGCTCAAAATCGAGAGTTCTTTTCATGAATATTATTATAGTAAAACGATGCATCTGGAACCAGACAAAGGTGGCCCCGTTTACATGAGAGAGAGAAACCCTAGCATAGGGACAATTCTATGTTTTATCATCCACAGGGAATATGCGAACATGAGAGAGAGATAACCCTAGCAGTAGGGACAATTCTATTGTTTTATCATCCACAGGGGAATATGCGAACATGAGAGAGAGAGAACCCTAGCAGTAGGGACAATTCTATTGTTTTATCATCCACAGGGAATATGCGAACATGAGAGAGAGATAACCCTAGCAGTAGGGACAATTCTATTTTTTATCATCCACATGGAATATGCGAACATGAGAGAGAGATAACCCTAGCAGTAGGGACAATTCTATTGTTTTATCATCCACAGGGAATATGCGAACATGAGAGAGAGATAACCCTAGCAGTAGGGACAATTCTATTGTTTTATCATCCACAGGGAATATGCGAACATGAGAGAGAGATAACCCTAGCAGTAGGGACAATTCTATTGTTTTATCATCCACAGGAATATGCGAACATGAGAGAGAGATAACCCTAGCAGTAGGGACAATTCTATTGTTTTATCATCCACAGGGAATATGCGAACATGAGAGAGAGATAACCCTAGCAGTAGGGACAATTCTATTGTTTTATCATCCACAGGGAATATGCGAACATGAGAGAGAGATAACCCTAGCAGTAGGGACAATTCTATTGTTTTATCATCCACAGGGAATATGTGAACATGAGAGAGAGATAACCCTAGCAGTAGGGACAATTCTATTGTTTTATCATCCACATGGAATATGCGAACATGAGAGAGAGATAACCCTAGCAGTAGGGACAATTCTATTGTTTTATCATCCACATGGAATATGCGAACATGAGAGAGAGATAACCCTAGCAGTAGGGACAATTCTATTGTTTTATCATCCACATGGAATATGTGAACATGAGAGAGAGAGATAACCCTAGCAGTAGGGACAATTCTATTGTTTTATCATCCACAGGGAATATGCGAACATGAGAGAGAGATAACCCTAGCAGTAGGGACAATTCTATTGTTTTATCATCTACAGGGAATATGTGAACATGAGAGAGAGATAACCCTAGCAGTAGGGACAATTCTACTGTTTTATCATCCACAGGGAATATGCGAACATGAGAGAGAGATAACCCTAGCAGTAGGGACAATTCTATTGTTTTATCATCCACAGAGAATATGCGAACATGAGAGAGAGATAACCCTAGCAGTAGGGACAATTCTATTGTTTTATCATCCACAGGGAATATGCGAACATGAGAGAGAGATAACCCTAGCAGTAGGGACAATTCTATTGTTTTATCATCCACAGGGAATATGTGAACATGAGAGAGAGATAACCCTAGCAGTAGGGACAATTCTATTGTTTTATCATCCACAGGGAATATGTGAACATGAGAGAGAGATAACCCTAGCAGTAGGGACAATTCTATTGTTTTATCATCTCACAGGGAATATGTGAACATGAGAGAGAGATAACCCTAGCAGTAGGGACAATTCTATTGTTTTATCATCCTAGTGCTAGGGTTATCTTTCATGTAAACAGGGCCTTAGAGAGGTGTCCGCCTTAGAGAGACCGAATTTATAGTAAAACAGTGACCAGACAAAGGTGTCTGTCTTAAAAAGACCAGACTGATTTTAGCAAGTGTACGCCTAGAGAGAGTTGCCTATAGGCACAAGAGGGAATGAATTAGGCTGGGCAAGGATCCACCTCGTGGATTGCATGCCGAGTATTTTGGAGTCTACTTGAGATAAGGTATCCTATCTATACAACAGATATATTTCATTAAGAGTTCGCAGTTCCTAAGTGTTCTGTATTCTCTAAAAGACATCGATCACGCAAACCCCTACCCCGCAGCTACTGTGCCAAAGCAGACTAGCTTTCCTAATTTCATACCTTTCCTATTTTGTTTTTGCTGTCGGAAGTTTCCGTTGATTCAATGACTGATCGTGCAGGACTGTCCAGTACTGGTAAAACTTGATTAGTCGCCTTCCAGAAACAGACAGTAGAATCCTCTCCGCCAGTCACGATTTGCTCATCCTGTGGAATTATCAACCATTAAACGTTATTAATGATAATACAGTCAATTGCAAAAATTATGGCCGCTACGAAGTATCAGTATATCAATATATCAGGTGCATTATGGGTAATTAAATAATCGAAAATTCCCCTTAAAGAGTGTTAACGCCAGCAAAGTTGGTAGAAATATTTAGTATAGAGTCGTTTTCGTATGAGTGGGAAGTACTTACGGTACGGTTCGTACCGTGCGGTGACCGTATCGCGCCATCATCATGCCGTATCCAAGCATTCTGATTGGTTGAGCGATGATTTTGCGCGCTGTGATTGGTTGAATACAATGTCTTCGATTCCGTACCGTGACCGTAACTCCGTACCGTAGGTTTCCCACTCATACGAAAACGACTCTAATGTTTATTTTAGTCTTACGTTTGTTGTTTGTAAATTTTGCTTCATTTAATAGTATTAGTGATGCACCCGATATATTGATATATTCATATACCGTGGCGGCCAGAATTTTTGCAAATGACTGTAGTGTATAATAATAAGTCAGTTCTTATATAGCGTATTTCACATTGTCTCAAAATGCGCTTTACAACCAATGGAGGATTTTTTCAGGCTACATATGATAGGCAGCCGAGCAGCTTACAATCGTGAGGAGTTAGTATGTTATGCCTCTAATTTATGAAGTAGGGTGTTGAGCCGGGTAACAATTCCCTACTCTTACGAAGAGTTCAACAGGTTCTTTGATGTCCCCCATGTACAGGTTAGATTAGGGTCGGGAGACGGGACCTACGGTTTAACGTCCTTATCCGTGTGTCGCCCCTCGCCCCCCCCCCCCCCCCCCATAATATGGCCCTATGCCTTGGTCCCCCCATTCTTAGTTGAAATGTGTTGTACCCCATTCCAATACAACAGATATAACGGGAAGTAGTTGGAAGAGGGATCGGAAATAGAGGTGACGGTGCATGGTGGGTCTTGACGGAGAATAAATCAAATAGTTTCGCGCTTGAAGAAATCAAACTGTGTAGTGAAGCAACATTGTCCGTTCATTTGGAGCAGTACCATCCCTCCCTAGTCTATCTACAAAAACCACACAAAGTGGCCAACCAAATGGTAATGCTTTGTCCACCATTGTTATTATTTTCATTGGCATCTTCGGTGTTTTCCTCATGCTTCATTTTTGGCTGCTAATCCCACTGGAACTAGGGGGTCGTCCGTCGTGGGCGTGGCGATAAACCGCCGTGGCCGGAAATCGAAGATTTACCGTACTGCTATTAGCGGATATTTTAACTCAAAATTTAACGAATCAAGGGAGGCATATAATCTGTTATGAAAACAAGACGCTCAATGAGCGTACACTCGGGCTTATGACAAGGACAATGTCAGTTGCGTGAGGAGAGACCTGACAATGAGGTTGCATAGGTCAGATGGTTCTGATAACGCCCTCACGTTTGTTTTTGTTAAATATATTTTAAGCGAGCTTCTAGTCCTTCTACCACTTCTAGTCATTGAACGATGAACTAGAATCCTGACCTTTAATAGCTTGAAGATCTACAGCTGCTTTCAAAACTAAGATTCATAATCTACTTGAGTCCTGTGTGTCGTTTGTTTTTTTCTTATCTGCTGAGTAATCTTGAAACTCGATACGATTAAATACGTCGCATACTTTCGTCATTCTTTAGCCGAACAAAACTACGACTACTACTACCGAAAAACGCATTTTATAACTCGGGCTTCCTTCGGAAGGGCCCGAGTAATTAGGAGGGCTTTGTATCGACGGGGTACCGCTTGATTTCGATACGGCACATTTCAAAGACCTACGACTGTGACAACCTCATACTGGGATGAAACAAGGGTATGGACGGTCTGTCACTGGAAACACCTCGGATGTTATTGGAACCTTGGAAATTCAGTGAAAATGTCCAAAACCTTGGAAAAAATTCCAAAACCTTGAAAAAACTGTCCAAAACCTTGGAAATTCAGTGAAAATGTACAAAACCTTGATGTCCAAAACCTTTTCTGTGAAATTCAAAACCTTGGAAATTCAGTGAAAATGTACAAAACCTACAAAACCTTGAAAATTCTGTGATTCAGTGAAAATGTACAAAACCTTGGAAATTCAGTGAAAATGTACAAAACCTTGGAAATTCAGTGAAAATGTACAAAACCTTGAAAATTCAGTGAAAATGTACAAAACCTTGAAAATTCAGTGAAAATGTACAAAACCTTGAAAAAATCAGTGTAAAAACCTGTGAAAAAAAAACCTTGAAATGAAAATCAGTCAGTGAAAAAATGTACAAAACTTGGAAATTCAGAAAAATTCAAAACCTTGGTGAAAATGTACAAAAATGTACAAAACCTTGGAAATTCAGTGAAAATGTACAAAACCTTGAAAATTCAGTGAAAATGTACAAAACCTTGGAAATTCAGTGAAAATGTACAAAACCTTGAAAATTCAGTGAAAATGTACAAAACCTTGAAAATTCAGTGAAAATGTACAAAACCTTGGAAATTCAGTGTGAAAACCTGTGAAAATGTACAAAAACCTTGGAAAATTCAGTGTGAAAATGTACAAAACCTTGGAAATTCAGTGAAAATGTACAAAACCTTGGAAATTCAGTGAAAATGTACAAAACCTTGGAAATTCAGTGAAAATATCCAACGAATTTCCATGGTTAAATTTTGAAGAGCGCGTACATGGAAACTATTCCTGCGGCACTGATGCAATTATATGAGACAATTTGAGGTCAATAACATTCTTCCACACACTGCTCAGGTAATTTTCTTCCATCTCGGTAATAGACAAGCAATTGGTTCTAGAACTCTTGATCGACTGCACACGTTGCTTCTGTAGAAAAGATCACAAGTCATTCGATCAAAATCCCGACTACCACGTTGAGCAGGAGATAGAACGGCCCTGAAATAACACGACAACGAAACCTAAGTTGTTTGGCATGTGGTGAGCATGTGTGGTTCTTACTTTCATCTCGTGTGGCGGGCGAATGCTTGTCGCCGCAAGTCTGTCGCCGCTCATCGACGAACATAGTAAGGATGGACCATTATATTTTTTTTTTGGGGGGGGGGGGGGGGGGGGAGGGGGGAGGGGGGGTGGGGGAGGGTGGTCAATGTTTTCTGAGCTCGATTTCTTTCCTTCTCGAGTTTGTGCAATTTTATTTTCATTGCACCCCAAGAGTAGAAAAGGACTGCTTGAATTTTTTTTCCTTTGCTTTGTTGTGCATGAATTTTCTCTTTTTATATTTTGCTGTGCAGCAAATTTATTTGGGTAATTGCCCAACTCCCCCCCCCCCCCCCCCCCCCCCAAAAAAAATAATGGTCCATCCCCAAGGCAAGTGATATACAATCGATACTACCATCACGCGAACATGTCGACCTTTACCAACACATACGGACCAAACTATATTAGACGGGTTTCCAGCCATCATCGATATCATTTGTCAAAGGGAGTATCTACTTGAATACCCCATTAGAGGGGTGGTCGCATACAGTGGACAACGGCAAGGGGGCGTTTAGGGGGTTCGTTAATTAATTAGATATTTCATAGGTTTGAGGGGATTTATAGAATGCATGTAGATAGGTGTCCCTCATTAGCTTACACATGTAAGCTAAATCATTATGACACGTTAATAAAGTTGTTATTATTATTATCGTCCGAACTCCCTCCATCGAACCCCCTAAGTGACAACTCGACACCCCATAACGTACGTAAATCCTTGATAAAATGTATGTTGTCATTGCTTGTCCAAGTCCCTGTTTTCGAATCACCCCTGGAAAAACCACTACAAAAGCGCGCACTCTTCAAAGGTTTTCAAATTTGTTGGAAAATCAATTTCCAATGGATCATGTTCCGGCCCAATGATAAATTTTTCGAGGTTTTATTTCCAGTGAATCCTGGATCCGCCCCAAAAAAGGGTCACGTTTGCTGGTCGTATAATGGGGTTCACAAGGGGCTGGCAGTGTAGGGTGGTCGTATAATGGGGTTCACAAAGGGGCTGGCAGTGTAGGGTGGTCGTATAATGGGGTTCACAAGGGGCTGGCAGTGTAGGGTGGTCGTATAATGGGGTTCACAAAGGGGCTGGCAGTGTAGGGTGGTCGTATAATGGGGTTCACAAGGGGCTGGCAGTGTAGGGTGGTCGTATAATGGGGTTCACAAGGGGCTGGCAGTGTAGGGTGGTCGTATAATGGGGTTCACAAGGGGCTGGCAGTGTAGGGTGGTCGTATAATGGGGTTCACAAGGGGCTGGCAGTGTAGGGTGGTCGTATAATGGGGTTCACAAGGGGCTGGCAGTGTAGGGTGGTCGTATAATGGGGTTCACAAGGGGCTGGCAGTGTAGGGTGGTCGTATAATGGGGTTCACAAGGGGCTGGCAGTGTAGGGTGGTCGTATAATGGGGTTCACAAGGGGCTGGCAGTGTAGGGTGGTCGTATAATGGGGTTCACAAGGGGCTGGCAGTGTAGGGTGGTCGTATAATGGGGTTCACAAGGGGCTGGCAGTGTAGGGTGGTCGTATAATGGGGTTCACAAGGGGCTGGCAGTGTAGGGTGGTCGTATAATGGGGTTCACAAGGGGCTGGCAGTGTAAGGGTGGTCGTATAATGGGGTTCACAAGGGGCTGGCAGTGTAGGGTGGTCGTATAATGGGGTTCACAAGGGGCTGGCAGTGTAGGGTGGTCGTATAATGGGGTTCACAAGGGGCTGGCAGTGTAGGGTGGTCGTATAATGGGGTTCACAAGGGGCTGGCAGTGTAGGGTGGTCGTATAATGGGGTTCACAAGGGGCTGGCAGTGTAGGGTGGTCGTATAATGGGGTTCACAAGGGGCTGGCATATATGGTTGTATCTTCCAAATTGATATTTTCTTAAAAGTGAGTTGGTGACATAAGACGTCTATGCCGTCAATTTGATCATTAAAAGTTCGCTAATGAATGCAGCCCTTTTCTTAGTCTTCGTGGGGCGTCTCTTTTCTCACGAGAACGAAGTTTATATCCCTAAAGCGTAAACTAAATGTACTTCCATGTACAGTTCTCATAAATTTCACATGCACTTTTACTCGTAATTAAAATCTGTGTCACTGAGTTTAATGTCGCTCGAATTGTTGAGAAGACTTCCTCAGCTAAGGTCTACAATGCATCTATCTCCCTTCGACCTCTTCCCCTTTCAAACTGCTGCTCTCATCTCTGTGTACTCCTGAATGGAGCCGGTCTAGACGTCGGGTCATAATTTGCGTGGATATACGAATGCCGTGACTCCTAAAAAGGCGTATCATTACCAATCGTGACGATGGCCGGGCTAATGATAGAATTGACCTAGTTCCTGATGTGTATCTGGTAACTTGACAGACCTACAATTGTATCAGCTCAGTGTCAACCACCCTCAAACCCAAGTACTTCCCATGTTATTTTTAGTCTTTTTTTGTACATACTTTTACGTCCTTTTTTTTTAGATCATTGCAAAGCTCATTTGGGTAATTATTATTGGACAACATTAAATTATTATTATTATATTGTTTGCTGTTGTTGTTATTATTATCGTTTTTTTATTTGAAAAAATATATTTAATCTTTATTTACGCTTATCGAAACACTACAAATTACTTCATAAACAAGACGCTCAATGAGCGTACACTCGGGCTTATGACAAGGACAATGTCAGTTGCGTGAGGAGAGACCTGACAATGACTGACAGTTGCGTGACGAGGGAGACTATGTATATACATGTATGTGTCGAGTTCATTTGATTTGCCTTTGACTTTGAGTTCATTTGATTACCTTTTGACTTTGAGTTCAATTGATTTGATTTTGATGAGTTCGTGTAAAGGCCCCCTCTCTAGCTTCAGATCCCGAAACGTCGAGTTTGGAATCGAGTTCGGGTTCGAGTTACGGTTCGAACGTCGAATAAAACAAGGACATCTTCTTCAATACAATATCATTTCTCTGACGTCATGACAATCAGTGACAGTTGAGTGACGAGGGAGACTATGAGTCGGGTGAGTACGAACATGATACGTCTTGAGGTTGCATAGGTCAGATGGTTCCGATAACGCCCTCGCGTTTGTTTTTATTATCGGGCCCTTCCGAAGGAAGCCCGAGTATAAAATTTTTTCGGTAAGCGAGCTTCTAGTCCTTTTAATCACTTTCAAGTCATTGAACGATGACACACAGAATCCTGACCTTTTTTGAATAGCTTGAAGATCTACAGCTGCTTTCAAAAGCTAAGATTCAAATTTGATACTTTAGTCCTGTTTAGTGTGTTTTTTTTTTCTTGATCGTGCTGAAAACCCGTTTCTTGAAAAGTATCCGGCAATAAAACGAAACACATTTCTCAGATATAAATACGTTTATTCGATTCGATACTTCAGAAGTCATTCTTTCTTCAAAACGATCAAAAACTACGAAGCTAAACGACTACCGAAAAACGCAAAGTTTTTTATAACTCGGGCTTGCACTTCGGAAGGGCCAGCGAGTAAAGAAGAATTGTGAAAACAAGTCAGTGTTAAAAATACTCGGGCCGTCAGGCCGCAGAAGAAGACGCTCGAGTTATAGAAATATGCGAGAGTTGCGTGACGAGAAACAATAGTCGATGAGTAAAGATTCGTGTAGTAGTATTACATATTTAAACGTACTTGAGGTCACTTGAGCTTGCATATTGATATCGTCACAAACGTGTCAAATAGTATTGTTCGCTCAGGGCAGATACTGAGATATTGCTAAGTCATCGTATTCGGAGTTTCAAGATGAAAGAAGCGGTTGAAAAGATAAAGGAGACACAGGACTCAAGTAGATTATGAATCTTAGTTTTGAAAGCAGCTGTAGAACTCTTCAAGCTATTAAAAGGTCAGGATTCTAGTTCATCGTTCAATGACTAGAAGTGGTAAAAGTGACTAGAAGCTCGCTTAAACAACTTGATATATGATTTTTTCCAAACAAAAAATCGCGAGGCCGTTATCGAAGAACCATCTGAGGCTATGAAGTCAACCTCATTCTGTTTATATTTTTTATTGGACGTATCATGCTCGTACTCACCGGACTAATCAAAGTTTTAACGGAGTGCCCTCGTCACTCAACTGTCACTGATTGTCATGACGTCAGAGAAATTATATTGTATTGAAGAAGATGTCCTTGTTTTATTCGACGTTCGAACCGTAACTCGAACCCGAACTCGATTCCAAACTCGACGTTTCGGGATCTGAAGCTAGAGAGGGGCTCCGTTTAAACAAACTCATCAAAATCAAATCATTGAACTCAAATCCTGACCTTTTCATATCAAAAGTGCTATTTTTCGTAATCAAATGAACTCAAAGGCAAATCAAATGAACTCGACATTCATTTACATTTGTATATACATAGTCTCCCTCGTCACGCAAAATGTCAGGGTTTCAAATTGTCAGGTCTCTCCCCGCGCAGCTGACATTGTCCTTGTTCTTCAACTACAGCTGGCATTCATTTACTCAGTACTTCCTCGAAATCAAAACTGACATTTTCCTTTTCACACCGAACAAAAACTGCCGACGAAAAACGCATGAACGCTCATTGAGCGTCTTGTTATTATTATTAGTAGAGGTAATCTTACGGTTTCGAGTTCAATTTGGAAATAATTTGCACGTGTGTTTTTTAAAGGGTTTCAAAATTGCACGAGCCCGTAGCGAGCCCGTAGGGTGAGTACTAGTTGAGCTCTTTGAAAAACACACGAGAGCAAATTATTTCCAAATTGAACTCGAAATCGTATGATTACCTCTACCTACATTACTCATTCACACTTTAGTTTTCTTTCTATTTCTGTTCTAGTAGCTTGATAATGGCGTCATGACGACTCCGAAACGTCGCTCAACAAATCGTTTTCTTTCTTTAAGTTATTATTGTTGTTGTTATTATTAACGGTTGATTTACTAATACATTTCAATTGAAATAACGAGAGAGATACGACGTTTCGATGTCATCTTGTCGACATCATTATCAAGTATAGTGAAGCTACATCTACTTCAACTTTCACTATACTTGATAATGATGTCGACAAGATGACATCGTAACGTCGTATCTCTCTCGTTTTCTTATTTCTATTGTTGTTATCATTGTTGTCGTTATTATTATTATCACTAATATTACTATTATTATCACTATTATTATTGTTGTTATTACAATTGTTGTTGATGTTGTTATTATAATAGTGGGGATAACAGTTAAAAACTCTGATAAAATCACTTCATAGATTCACCTTTAAGTACCATTCCAAGCACCTGACAGTCGTTGCATGGCCCCCTGTTAACGTACAGACACTGGTTACACTGTCGTCAGTCACATCAAAGACTTGAAGATCACCACTAAAATACAAAGAAGCTACATTTACTTCAAGCTGACGGCTGGAAATTACATACAGCTGAACCTCCGGTTGCGACCACTCTCGTACGCGACCACCTCTCCTGAGTGACCAGTTTTCCAAAATACCAAAAGTTCAGTTCCAAGTCAAATCACTATAGTTGGAACCTCTCGTAAGCGACCGCCTCCTCTCGTAAACGACCACTCTCGTAAGCGACCAGTTTTCCAAAATACCAAAAGTTCAGTTCCAAGTCAAATCACTATAGTTGGAACCTCTCGTATAAGCGACTGCCTCCTCTCGTAAACGACCACTCTCGTAAGCGACCAGTTTTCCAAAATACCAAAAGTTCAGTTCCAAGTCAAATCACTATAGTTGGAACCTCTCGTATAAGCGACTGCCTCCTCTCGTAAACGACCACTCTCGTAAGCGACCAGTTTTCCAAAATACCAAAAGTTCAGTTCCAAGTCAAATCACTATAGTTGGAACCTCTCGTATAAGCGACTGCCTCCTCTCGTAAACGACCACTCTCGTAAGCGACCAGTTTTCCAAAATACCAAAAGTTCAGTTCCAAGTCAAATCATTATAGTCGGAACCTCTCGTAAGCGACCGCCTCTAATAAGCGACCACAAAGCTTGGTATTTTAGGTGGTCGCTTACAGGAGGTTCGACTGTATTCAACAATGACTTCATCGTTGACAACAACACCATGGGCATATCCAGGATTTTCTGCAGTTGAAACACCTTTGTGAGATAGCTTCTTGATGTCCCAGACATTACATAAAACATGAAATTCAATGCATTTTTTATGATCTTCAGCTTTGATAGCAATTGGGCTGTTCTGATTAAAAGTGGACTCAATCAGGGCACAGACAACTCAAAACCAATGACGTGATCTGCAATTTGTTAATTTGAAGCTCTATTTTCATATCAAACAGGATACACAACCTGCACACTGCCCCTCCCCTGGGCCTCGAGGCCATTATCCACTCAATGCAGATAACACTCACACAGAGAGATAGCAAATAATTGCTGACTTTGCAAGCTAAGGAGCACTCGCATAATAGTCATAGTCAATTTTTGAACTATTCTGTTTGTGCACAATAGCTTGCAAATATCACCTGCTCAACTGTCAATGAGTACTGGCTGTTGTGAGTGTTTATTGAGATACTATTGAGATGAATTGCACTGGGACAAAATAACTTGTCCATCTATATTGTGTCATGCTCAAGAGTCCAAGAGTGCTCTTCAGCGCGGGCTCAGAGCACCGCTGGACTCTCGAGCATGTTTTTTCCCCCGAGCATGCTATTGTGCATACAAACCTGTGTTTTCCAGTTATTAGATACAACTTGTTAAGTGATGGATGATAGAAACAATCGATTAGATAATCCACACTTTGAGTTCCCTATACACCAAAATATCAGGAAAATACGTTAAAGTTCACTTTTTTTATTTCATTATTTTTTTATTTAAAATTCATTCACCGAATGCTATCAGCCATTTCAGAGTTGTGGGGCCCCGTTTCTCGAAAGACCGATAACTTTACAGGCCCGAAAAGACATCCCAGAAATCTGAGACACTTACTCTACAAAGCTGTTCTTTTGACATGTTTTTAATATGAACAAACTCTGTAAACTACTTTGTTTTGAAGATATAGATATTTAAAGAAACCCTTTTCGGGCCCGATAAGCTTTCGGGGCTTTCGAGAAACGGGTCCCAGGGATTGTGGGGCTGTTTTAGGGGACGCTTCACTTTCAATATGGCGACAAGTTTGAATACATAATTAATATTAAGAATAAAATTATTGGTAAGCCTTTGAAGTCTTGATTCCCTGGGAGTTTATGCCCGATAACGCAAAGAATGTAATACAGCTTTCTCAAGATTCCACTTGTGATTTAACTTGTACTTACATTGTCACACTTTCTTATCCCAGAATGATTCGCTAGTAATGAGGCCTGTAAAGAGAATTGAAATGTATTCTTTTATAGAAATCAAGAGGCTAATAATAGGGACCTTACACAACTGGGCAGGTGCGCCTGTTTTTTTTTGACACACTTCTCAGTTTTTGGATATATCCTTGTGTCTACAACCTTGATTATCCTTGTCGGATAAAACATTCTCACTCAGCTGCCATGTCATTTTTATAAATGTATCTGATGTGGAGCTTCTCACCTCATTGATATCCCATAATTGAAGTGTTTCGATGTGGGTAATACAGAAGAGTTTATTGTATCTGTCAGCATAGAAACCAATTCGCCCCTATCAATACAGATACATTCAAGATAACGTTAAAGATTTATCGAAAAACAAAAATAATGCCTCAGTGTGATTGTGTAGCCTCCTTTGCAGGCGTCCTTATGGGGCGGTCCTAAAAATCCCAACCATTTCGGTGGATAGCGTTGAATAGCGCTATTGAATCACCTTTCGTGCAACCGGGGCCTGGTAGTTATAAACCTTTATGAAGTAATTATTTTTAATTAAAACATTTAATTAAACATTTTGTACCACTGATGATCCTGAATTAAATACAAATTGCAGGGCATCGTCTTCCTCAGCATGAGATACATCAAATAGACAAACTAAACCATCCTAGAATAACATGAAGAAAAATATAAATTGGAATCAAAGGAGGGCAAGTGAAGAAGAATTTGAGGAGATCATCATTCTTCCTTCCTACCTACATGTACTTTCCATCCTATCTTCCTTCCATCCTTCCTTCCATCCTTCCTACCTTCCTTCCATCCTACCTTCCATCCTTCCTACCTTCCTTCCATCCTACCTTCCTTCCATCCTATCTTCCATCCATCCTACCTTCTATCCTTCCTACCTACATGTACTTTCCATCCTTCCTTCCTTCCATCCTACCTTCCATCCTTCCTACCTACATGTACTTTCCATCCTACCTTCCTTCCATCCATCCTACCTTCCATCCTTCCTACCTTCCTTCCATCCTACCTTCCTTCCATCCTATCTTCCATCCATCCTACCTTCTATCCTTCCTACCTACATGTACTTTCCATCCTACCTTCCTTCCATCCATCCTACCTTCCATCCTTCCTACCTTCTTTCTACCTTCCTTCCATCCTACCTTCCTTCCATCCTATCTTCCATCCATCCTACCTTCTATCCTTCCATCCATCCTACCTTCCTTCCATCCTACCTTCCATCCTACCTTCCATCCTACCTTCCATCCTACCTTCCATCCTACCTTCCATCCTACCTTCCATCCTTCCTATCCTTCCATCCTTCCATCCATTCCTACCTTATCCTCCTACCTACCTTCCATCCACCTTCCTTTCCTTCCTACCTTCCTTCCATCCTACCTTCCTTCCATCCTACCTTCCTTCCTTCCATCCTACCTTCCTTCCATCCTACCTTCCATCCGTCCTACCTCCTTCCTTCCATCCTACCTTCCTTTCATCCTTCTATCCTACCTTCCTTCCATCCTATCTTCCATCCTACCTTCCATCATACCTTTCATCCATCCTACCTACCTTCCCATCCTTCCTTCTATCCTACCTTCCTTCCATCCTACCTTCCTTCCATCCTGCCTTCCTTCCATCCTTTCCATCCTGCCTTCCTTCCATCCTGCCTCCTTCCATCCTGCCTTCCATCCTACCATCCTTCCTTCCATCCTTCCATTCCTTTCACCTTCCTTCCATCCATCCATCCTTCCTTCCTTCCTTCCTCCATCCTTCCTTCCATCCTCCTACCATCCATCCTACCTTCCTTCCCATCCTGCCTTCCTTCCATCCTACCTTCCATCCTCCTACCTTCCTTCCATCCTACCTTCCTTCCCTATCCCATCCATCCTACCTTCTATCCTTCCTACCTCCTTTCCATCCTTCCTTCCTTCCATCCTACCTTCCATCCTTTCCATCCTACCTTCCTTCCATCCTACCTTCCATCCTTCCTACCTACCTTCCTATCCTTCCCATTCCTACCTTCTATTCTTCCTACCTACATGTACTTTCCATCCTACCTTCCTTTCATCCTTCCATCCTACCCATCCTTCCTTCCTTCCATCCTACCTTCCTTCCATCCTACCTTCCTTCCATCCTCCTTCCATCCATCCTACCTTCTATCCTTCCATCCTCCTACCTTCCTTCCATCCTGCCTTCCTTCCTTCCATCCTGCCTTCCATCCTACCTCCATCCTTCCTTCCTTCCATCCTACCTTCCTTCCATCCTTCCATCCTTCCATCCTACCTTCCATCCCATCCTATCCATCCTACCTCTATCCTTCCATCCTACCTTCCTTCCATCCTACCTTCCTTCCATCCTACCTTCCTTCCATCCTATCCTTCCTTCCATCCTATTCTTTCCTTCCATCCATCCTACCTTCTATCCTTCCTTCCATCCTACCTTCCTTCCCTTCCTGCCTTCCTTCCATCCTATCCTCCATCCTTCCATCATACCTTTCATCCATCCTACCTTCCTTCCATCCTTCCTTCCCTATTCCTTCCATTTCCTTCCATCCTTCCTTCCATCCTTCCTTCCTTCCAACCATCCATCCTTCCACCTTTCCTTCCTTCCAACCATCCATCCATCCTTGTTTCCATCCTTCCTTCCTACCATCCTTCCTTCCATCCATCCTACCATCCATCCTACCTTCCTTCCATCCTGCCTTCCATCCTACCATCCTTCCTTCCATCCTTCCATCCTTCCTTCCATTCTACCTTTCATCCTTCCTTCCCATCTACCTTTCATCCTTCCTTCTTTCCTTCCTTCCAACCATCCATCCATCCATCCTACCTTCCTTCCATCCTGCCTTCCTTCCATCCTGCCTCCTTCCTTCCTTCCAACCATCCTATCCTTCCTTCCAACCACATGTACAATGCACTTACTGTTGAGCATGATGCCATATGTTTTGATCTTCTAGGGTGGAACTTAATCTTAGAATAAATTGAAACGAAAAGCAATCACTTGCAAGCACAATAATGTACATTGTTTTGTGTAATGTTGTTATTATGAATTTATGTCCAATACTGCTAAAAGTCAACCCAAAAATTGTCCTACGATCCATAATTTAACCCCCCAAAAAAGTCATTGTTTTCCTTGGCAAAAACTAGTCCTCCAAAAATTTGGACCCCCAAAAACAGTTCCAAATTTGTGCTTATGTACATCCCAGTCACTCTTACACCTGTGTCCCCCTGGCCACAGGCAAACCACAGTGATAAAGTGACATTTGCACTAAAAAATACCGAATAAAACGTGTTTTAATATATTTTAGCCCGAGTAAATACACCATTGTTCCCCACCCTCCCTCACTGAGTCGGAATAGGTCAACCGGAGGACGTATATTATTACAAGGTAGGCAACTTTCAGGATTCCTGTGGTGAATCTCAAAACAAATCTGCTAAAATATATATCAAATCTTGTGAAAACTCATCCCTAAATCCGTCCAGTTACTAAAATACCTTCAATCTATCATGTCAGCTCAATTGTTTGGTTGTATTTTGAAGAAAATGCTGGTTTTGGGTCCAAGGACGCAAAAAAACAGCTTTCGTACTATGTGCCGACAGTTAGGCTTCGACCAGCGCAGTCCTGGGGACGAAAATGTGGAGCAAAAATAACCCGCGTACCCCTTCCCTTGTATTCCTTTACTCGCCTGATCAAATGGACAAACGCAACCCTACATAGGCAAACATTCGACTTCCGCTTTCGTAACTTTTAAATATTCATCGCGTGTGAATTCTTTGACGCATGCAAGTTTTGCAAGACGGAATAATACAATACACTGCACAATAATTACAAGCAAAAATTAAACTACAACATACAGATGAATGACAGTAACATTTTTGAATGTTATTCTTAACTTTCACCAGTTCTCAGTTGAATTTCGTCCCAGATTGTTATCTACAATGCACATGTTGCAGAGCTTGCTATTTATATTACTGTTATTCTAATGTCAAATAAGTCCGCAAATAAGCGTTATTCATTTCGAATAATCAGTGGGAAGGCAAACGAAATATTTGAATTGAATTATACAAATTACAAAACACCTTGTACTTTCTTCATAATTTCAGTAGACTATAAGACCTATAACGAACGAAACCCAAGCTTTCTTGTAATTGTTGTACAGTGTATTGTATTATTCCGTCTTACAAAACTTGCATGCGTCAAGAATTCACACGCGATGAATATTTAAAAGTTACGAAAGCGGAAGTCGAATGTTTGCCTATGTAGGGTTGCGTTTGTCCATTTGATCAGGCGAGTAAAGGAATACAAGGGAAGGGGTACGCGGGTTATTTTTGCTCCACATTTTCGTCCCCAGGACTGCGCTGGTCGAAGCCTAACTGTCGGCACATGTACGAAAGCTGTTTTTTTGCGTCCTTGGACTCAAAGCCAGCATTTTCTTCAAAATACAAGCAAACAATTGAGCTGATATGATAGATTGAAGGTATTTTAGTAACTGGACGGATTTAGGGATGAGTTTTCACAAGATTTGATATATATTTTAGCAGATTTGTTTTGAGATTCACCACAGGAATCCTGAAAGTTGCCTACCTTGTAATAATATACGTCCTCCGGTTGACCTATTCCGACTCAGTGAGGGAGGGTGGGGAACAATGGTGCATTTACTCGGGCTAAAATATATTAAAACACGTTTTATTCGGTATTTTTTAGTGCAAATGTCACTTTATCACTGTGGTTTGCCTGTGCCCTGGCAGTGGAATATTGATCATGAGATTATTGTAATGATCTAAGACTTAATTTACACCAACCTGTGTAATATCTTCTTTATGTGAATCGGTAAAAATACTTGTAAAAATTGGATTAGGACTCCGAACATCCCTGCATGAAAAAAGGTTCACATACATGCATGAAAATTGGGTTACACACATGCATGGAAAAAGGTTTACATACATGCATGAAAAAAGGTCACATACATGCATGGAAAAAGGTTCACATACATGCATGAAAAATGGGTTACACACATGCATGGAAAAAGGTTTACATACATGCATGAAAAAAGGTTTACACACATGCATGGAAAAAGGTTTACATACATGCATGAAAATTGGGTTACACACATGCATGGAAAAAGGTTTACATACATGCATGAAAAATGGGTTACACACATGCATGGAAAAAGGTTTGCATACATGCATGGAAAAAGGGTTGCATACATGCATGAAAAAAGGTTCACACACATATGCATGAAAAAAGGGTTGCATACATGCATGAAAAAAGGTTTACATACATGCATGGAAAAAGGGGTTACACATATGCATGGAAAAAGGTTTACATACATGCATGAAAAAAGGTTTGCATACATGCATGAAAAAAGGTTTGCATACATGCATGAAAAAAGGTTTGCATACATGCATGAAAAAAGGTCACATACATGCATGGAAAAAGGTTCACATACATGCATGAAAAATGGGTTACACACATGCATGGAAAAAGGTTTACATACATGCATGAAAATTGGGTTACACACATGCATGAAAAAAGGTCACATACATGCATGAAAAAAGGTCACATACATGCATGGAAAAAGGTTCACATACATGCATGAAAATTGGGTTACACACATGCATGGAAAAAGGTTTACATACATGCATGAAAAATGGGTTACACACATGCATGGAAAAAGGTTTACATACATGCATGAAAAATGGGTTACACACATGCATGGAAAAAGGTTTACATACATGCATGAAAAAAGGGTTTACACACATGCATGGAAAAAGGTTTGCATACATGCATGGAAAAAGGTTTGCATACATGCATGAAAAAAGGTTTTGCATATATGCATGGAAAAAGGTTTGCATACATGCATGAAAAAAGGTTTACATACATGCATGGAAAAAGGTTCACATATATGCATGGAAAAAGGTTTACATACATGCATGAAAAAAGGTTTGCATACATGCATGAAAAAAGGTTTGCATACATGCATGAAAAAAGGTTTGCATACATGCATGAAAAAAGGTTTACATACATGCATGAAAAAAGGGTTTACACACATGCATGAAAAAAGGTTTACATACATGCATGAAAAAAGGGTTACACACATGCATGGAAAAAGGTTTACATACATGCATGAAAAATGGGTTACACACATGCATGGAAAAAGGTTTGCATACATGCATGGAAAAAGGTTTGCATACATGCATGAAAAAAGGTTCACATATATGCATGGAAAAAGGTTTGCATACATGCATGAAAAAAGGTTTACATACATGCATGGAAAAAGGTTCACATATATGCATGGAAAAAGGTTTACATACATGCATGAAAAAAGGTTTGCATACATGCATGGAAAAAGGTTTGCATACATGCATGAAAAAAGGTTTGCATACATGCATGAAAAAAGGTTTGCATACATGCATGAAAAAAGGTTTACATACATGCATGAAAAAAGGTTCACACACATGCATGAAAAAAGGTTCACATACATGCATGAAAAAAGGTTCACATACATGCTTGGAAAAAGGTTTCACATACATGCATGGAAAAAGGTTCACATACATGCATGAAAAAAGGTTCACATACATGCATGGAAAAAGGTTTACATACATGCATGGAAAAAGGTTCACATACATGCATGGAAAAAGGTTTACATACATGCATGAAAAAAGGTTTACATACATGCATGAAAAAAGGTTCACATACATGCATGAAAAAAGGTTTATATACATGCATGAAAAAAAGGTTTGCATACATGCATGAAAAAAGGTTCACACACATGCATGAAAAAAGGTTCACATACATGCATGAAAAAAGGTTTGCATACATGCTTGAAAAAAGGTTCACATACATGCATGAAAAAAGGTTTACATACATGCATGAAAAAAGGTTCACATACATGCATGAAAAAAGGTTTATATATATGCATGAAAAAAGGTTTGCATACATGCATGGAAAAAGGTTCACATACATGCATGAAAAAAGGTTTACATACATGCATGGAAAAAGGTTCACATATATGCATGGAAAAAGGTTTGCATACATGCATGAAAAAAGGTTTACATACATGCATGGAAAAAGGTTTGCATACATGCATGAAAAAAGGTTCACATACATGCATGAAAAAAGGTTTACATACATGCATGAGAAAAGGTTCACATGCAATGGTTGTGTCACCTGTGGTCATACGGGACGACACAGTCTATATGAGCTGTCTCATTTCTTGCATGTAAAAACAGTAAAATGTACAGTAGAACCCCTCGAACTCGGTTAACTCGAACTCCCCACTAACTCAAACTAATTTTATTTTCCCTTCGCCCAAATCAGAGTCAAACTTACCCCATTTAATAACTCGAACCCCCTGGCACTAACTCGTTTTCCAGTTCCCTTGGGAGTTTGAGTTAGCAGGGTTCTACTGTAGTTGGTAAAATAAAACTAGGTGACTGGAGAAACAAGATACATACCAGACATATAAACATACATCATCACCAGTTGGTTCTGTTGCCCCGGCCACAATGTCTCCATCACAGCCGACACCACAACATGTATATGGTGAGGAATTTGGACCTGCACAAGGTGTCATTATAGAATTATATATAGCTCCATTAACAATATGTTGTAATACATGTACCGATAACGTTAGCTTCAGTTTTTTTTATTCCACATTGCAAGCACTGGGCACTATTATTTATTTTTATTTTTATTTTCAAGATTCTCCCATAGGGCAGGTGTTGTATAATAGGACACAAAGTCCCCTTTACAATACATTACACCACGTCCCACCCAATAAGAATATAACCTAGTATACCCAACCCCTGATGAATTCCCAATATGAAAAATATATATAAAAAATTAATAAATATGAATATACACTCAATTGCAGAAACGTTGTAGTATACATTTATACAAATATACAAATATCTAATGAGATGCAAAATGTTAGACATGCTAAAATACAACTGTTGAAGCACAAAATAGTGTTGAAAATTATTGTGTTGTCCTTTTTGGATGCGATACTAATCTAAAATTGATGTTTCAGATATACTAGATGAAAATAAGCGATGTTTCGCACTTTGTATCTCATTAGATATCTTGTATCTCATTAGATATTTGTATAAATGTATACTACAACCTTTCTGCAATTGAGTGTAATATTATATAATATAATAATAATAATATATATATAATATTATAATAATAATTTATATTTGAAACATACTTGTCAATTTCTGTACCGGTCTTTCGCAGCTTCCCCTTAAGTCCCAGCAACTATAACAAGACCAAATAAAATTATATACACTTGAAGACACTTCTTACACAAACGACTAACTTACTTTAATTTATAACTGAAGAACAAAATAAATTATAACAAAATAAATTTATTACAATGCAGGTAATTTATAGGGCTACTGGTGCCCATGGGATTCCTGTGTTACACCACAGGTAACCCACAGCATTCCAAATGACCAATTATATTTCACTCTATTATTCCCTTTTTTATTTGAATCACTATAAACTTACTTCATGATTGAACATGATGATGATGTCCACAGCAGTTTTTCATTAGCTTTGGAAAACTCTAATCCAGTGATATTATTCTTGTGAGCTAAATCGAAAGATAGACCTATTTCAAAAAACGTTGACAACAGGTGATCTGAAATGGAGGATCTGAGATCAAGACGAATTATGGGAAACTGAGGGTCTTTCGTTAGTAACATGCGAAATTCATTCATTCGACCTCAAGCTTGGAATCACGCTTGGTGTTCAAATGTGACTATGGTGGAGGTCAACGTGAATTTAAAAGTTTCAGATCATCCATTTCAGATCAACCGTTGACAACATTTTTTGAAATAGGTGTATACAAGTATGAAGTATTAAATGTGAGTATACATTGTACTTCATGCTTGCTCCTTGGTAGAAGTAAGGGTGATCCGAGTGGTGAGAACACTCACTGCTGCAGTGATCTTTGCTACATGTTGTAACTTTTAGTTCAATTCAATAACAAATGAATATATTTTGCGTCTAACACTCATCTCACTAGTTAATCAGTCAGCTTTGGAGTAAAGAGGTTATAGACAGTACATGCAATTATCATTTACTTTTGCAAAGAACGCACGTGATACAGCTTCAGGCTTAAACAGGTGTGATATGTGCCGCATCAGGCTATATAATAACATTTAAGGAATGGTCAACGTTAGCTTCACGAGTGCTCTTCCAAATTCCCAAGTGCTCCATAACTCGATGGACGCACAGCTAAAGCGTTGACCATTTCTTTTATAACATAGTCACTGCAAATTCAAATAAAACGATTTGATTTTCCGATTGAATTCAGAGCGTGCGCTATGCCGATGACATGAGCGTGTGTCCATGGGCACGAGCGTGTGTCAGTGGGCTTACGGACACACGCTAACCAACCAATCAGAGCGCGCGTTATATCATACCTATGTTATTTTTTAATAAATGTCTTTAGATTGTTTCGCAGGGACATTTTTTATTTCTTTGCAGAAGTAAATGATAAACAACTTATTAGTCGGCTAAGTATTAGTCGGCTGTGCATTTTTACTCTTCACTTGTATATTTCCCCGCTTGCCTAAAGGCTTGCCAAAATACTCTGTGACTTGTAAAAATACACAGCCATATCAGATACTTAGCCGACTAATAACCTCTATGTATCAAATTGTATAATCTTATAAGAGTAAATCTATTTTATCTTCTGTAAGCACTGTCAGAGAATTATAAGACTATGATACTAACCAAGGACTTTCTGTTGTGTCATGTTTTCAAGTTCGCATATCCTTACATTGCCACTGGTTTCTATAGGTAAAAAGCCATTACACATTTGTGGAAAGGAAAATTGAGGCTTTGCAAGCAAGACCATGAGATGGCCATTTCAAATCCGGGGCCCTGAATCTCATTCTCGAAAAGTGGACATGGACAAAAAATTGAGACTGAGATCGGGGTAAATTTTGCGATAGTATTTTAGCGCATCTCAGGAACATTCACCAACCCTTGCATTCATAAATAGAAAATACATGAAAACTATTCAAGAGATAGGGCCATATAAATACATGTACATGTGTGTCCTCCACCTAACAAGTACTTCAGGGGGGAGGGGGTGGGGATACAGGGGCGGATCCAGCTTTTTGTCAAACAGGGGGTTGTGTTGCAGCCGTTGTGTTGTGTGAGCGGCAAAGCCGCGAAGTACTAGGAGGGTGGGGGGGCATGCCCTTCAGAAAATTTTGAAATCTACAAGCTCTAAAATGCAATTTTTAGAGATTTGGAGTTGTTTTATTAACACAACAAAACTCAATTTTCAGTAAAATTTTGAGTTTATTGGACATCCAACAAAGATGCTTGGAAGAGTCTTCTTGGGTGAGCTTACAAGTATGAAGGCTTCACAAACGTTTTTGACGCTAAAAACGGCAGGTTCTTTCTGTTATCAGTCAAACCGGCCTCGAAGTCGAACGGTCGTGTAAACAGTATGAATGAATTATATTATTCTTACGAGGGAGAGAGCTGAAAGTGCAAGAGAGACCTACGGACAGACATATCTATACAAGCGGTATTAAAAAAATATCCATAGGGGGGGTTGCAACCCCCAGAACCCTCCCCCTGGATCCGCCCCTGGGATACTTAGGCATAAGAGTGAAGGTGAAGTGCAAAACCTTTTTGGGGGTTTGACTCTTTTGGGTAATTTTTTTTTCCAAAACATTAAGGGGGCTAAATAATGGACTATAGGGTTGAGATTTAGCTGTATTGTACTTTTTTCGGTTTTTTTATTTATTTTTATCATTTTGGCTTCACTCACACTTCCTCGTCAAATCTGATACCAGTTTTTTGTTTACAAAGACGTATATAAAATAT